>ML372596.1:0-57894 GCA_005239525.1 Nicotiana knightiana | reverse complement strand
GGGGGGTGATTTGTGTGGTGTCCAATTTTCGAGTGTTGTCGTTATAGAAGAACCTGGTTCTTCTTGGTGTTCCAACTTCTACAATTTGCGGAAAAGTAATTGTAAAATCTAAAGAACACAGCAATTTTTATGTGGAAAAACACCTGGCTCAAGGTGAAAAAACCACGTCTTACTTCCCAGTAGGATTTTCCCAAACTCTTCACTATGTCAATGAGCCAAACAACATTTACAAAATAAACTCTTTTGTAAACCTAAGGACTAACTCTAATCCCTTTGTGGCAAACTAACCTCTAGCTATTTGCGACAATCTTCAAGTTATCTCTAACTTGAACAATGTGTACCTATTACAATTGCTTCTTGATAAAGCTGAAAGATACAATATGAAATCACCTACTACAAACAACTAGACTAAAAAAAGAACAGATGGAACTGGTTCTTCTAGCTGGTTCAAGTAACTTTTGTGTCGTACAAGGATTCTGCTTGCCAAATCGCTTTGGTAATTTTGCTTTCAACTCTTGTTTCACTTCTGTGTTTGTGCGTTCTTTTTTCAGCAAGAATGCTTCAACATTTTATAGAATCAGTAGTTGAGACATTTTCGTTCAGTTCTAATACAACTCTTCCTTGGTGGAAGAGTTTGAGTTTATCTCAACTTCATTGATCTCGATTCTGTCCTGCCTGAAATCAAACTCTATTTTCTTATCAATTTGCAACCTTTTCGCTTAGGAGATAACCTCTTAGTTCTAGATAACCTCTTAGTTTACAGATAATGTTTATCTACTGTGCATGGACGCTTCTCATGCCAGTGGGTTTGTTTGACTATGTTTGCCCTGATGGACCTGGTTCAACTGAGTTAGCATTTGTCAATCTTCAAAACCATGCAGTTCCTTGATTCAATAGAAATTCTACTTACGAAATGCGTAAAGTTGCTTATGATTATCGGATGCCTATGCAAAAGGTATTTAATATGCATAATGGTATCCCCGTTGATGAAATTGTTAATTCTGATTGGGATGAGATCAAAGAGCTTACAAAATTTTTAGAAAAAAACTATTGTTCTACAAAATAATTTTTTGGTATATATTATCATACTGTTACACAAATATTATGGTATATTTGTGGAATTTTTATTGTATTTGTTAAGTATAAAACAAATCCAACTTATGCACCGACCATTAATGAAATAATTGTAAAATTTAAAAAGTATTTTTTCCCTATTCCACCAAGTTTATTTATTTTCTACTCTACTTAACCCATCTTTAAAGTTAAGAGGTGCAAAGAGACTTGTTCGTAAAATTTATGAGAATTTGGCAATTCAAGAAAATGAACAACCATCTCTCAAAGACTGCCAAGCTATATTCTTATGCTAGATCAATGTATGATAAATATAAATCTATGGCAACAATAAGTGGTGATACTGCTCCTACTACTTCTAAGGCTAGAGTGAAAGTTCTATGGAAAGGTATGGATGATATAACAGATTTTGATTCCTCTGTTGATGATGAACTCGATTCTTATCTTAATCAAGGATTGAAAAATATTAAAGACGAAGAAGGCAACAAACAACTTTTGGCATGGTGGAGGGAGTGTGGCAAGGCATTTCCAACACTTTCTATAATGGCCCGAGATATACTGGCTATTCAAGCATCATCGGTAGCATCAAGAGTGCTTTAGTGCGACAAGATTTCAAACCGGAGATCATTGACATTCATTAGCGGAGGACAACCTAGAGATTTCCGTCTTATTCATGGATTGGATTAATTTAGATTGAAGAAATCTTAACTTTGAAAAATTAACCACTAGGGAAGAAGGAGAATATAATGAGATAATTAACACTAGGAGTGATGACGACAAGGAACTTATGGAACATCAATTAGCATTGCTAATTCCAGAACAATGTCCGAGAGAAATTATAGATAAGTTACAGTGAAGCTATATATGAGCTTACAAATATTAGTATGATAATTTGTAATTGGCTACTAAGTGGCCTAGTTCAAACAGAACCATTCCTAGAAGGTGGCTGCATAGATTAGGTGCTCTTCATGTATGTGAAATTTGAAAGTTCTGTTAATAAAATAAAAGTCCCTAAGCCTTGAATTTTTTTTATGAGTTGTCTTACTCTCTTACTTAGTTACTTAATGGCTTGAAATTATATTAAATAAATTACAACTCTATTATAATCACTAAAATATTTCGTTACAAGTCTGTTTTTAATATTTTATAATTCTTGACGTAGTTTGTTTATAATTTATTAAGTTTAAAGTTTATTAAATAAGTCAAAAAAACTAACTGTTGCAAATTTTAAAAACTTAGTCATTGTCAAAAAAACTAGCCGATGCCAAATTTAATGCTTAGATAACTAATATTTTTTAAAAAAGGCGCACTTAGGATACTGTCCCGTACCGTACCGTCCCGTCCCATACCGTTTGTTAGCAAGATGGGATGGGCCTAGGGTTTCGTCCCATTTATCCGGTCCCCGTTGTGGTCCTGTCCCATCCAGATAATATTTTTTGTTTATTGAGGAACACAAAAGTACATATTTTTTTAAAAAAAATGGAAAATATTTTTCGTTAACAAACACACCCCCTATAATGAGCTTTTTTTCTTCCCCTAATATTGACCTTTTCATTTGTTTCAACTTTCAATGAAAGTAAAAAATGAGCTGGTTGGCAACCGGAGAAATTTTCGTCGGAAAATGACGAATATTAGAGTCCTACTGATTCTACTGCTACTGCCGGCGGCGGCGTTTCTTCTGCCCGGTGCAGCAGAATCCGTCAGCGGTCAATCGTTAGTGGAATGGGAGATCATGTCGAAGCTGAACTACTCTTCCCAGATTCGCCTCCATCCCCATCTTCTTCTTTTGGTCACTGTTCCTTGTAATCCCACTTTTCTCCTTCCACATTCAATATTTTTCTTATCAATATTTGCTGCAAATAGGGCTTTGTTTAGCTAGCTTGTAGTGCATTAGAGTGTTATTGATGTTGGCCTGACTTGTGTTTTAGCAAGGGTTCATTTTGTTGTTCTTAAAATTGGGGACTTTTCTACAAGACTGACGACCTGATTTTGAATCTTGTTCTAAATTGATATGTAAAGTTATTGCTTGGATTTTTGTATATCAAGTACAGTTGTTATGGTATGACGAGTTGCTGACACGAAGGTGTAATGAATCGAAATAAGGAATTAAACAACAATAACAGTAATTGAAAGATTTTGGAACAATTTTCTTTTATATCATAAAGAAAAATAGGGTTACAAGCTGGACTATCTACTGTCTAAGCTAATCTCCATGGCTGCAGAATTTCCTGAAGAAGAAGAAAGGAGAAGAAAACTGTTAGGGAGGGAAAGAGGAAGAAGAGAGAGAAGGAAAATGAGAAAGAGATCGAAGAGAGAGAAGAGGAATTACACTGATGAACGATGCCCTCCCAAAGTCTGTTGAGGTTGGTTATAACAACCTCTCTGCTGACGTGGCCAAATCCTAGCCCTCGGAGTTCATTAAAGTTCAATCTAATCCTAGCCGTTGGTTCAAATTTCTGTTATTCCTTTCTAATTTTCCGTTACTGTCTTCCTTCCTTTCCTCATTCGAATCCAGCTACTACTACTTCTTCATAAGGGATCATGACATACCCTCCTCCTACAAACAATCCTTGTCCTCAAGGATTGGCATCAAACTCTGGAAACCTTGCCTTGACGTAGTGATAATTCTCCCAAGTAGCGTCTTCTGGAGGCAGATTGGACCACTGCACCAATACTCTCACCACAGCAGCATTGTTTCTATTGATAAGCTATCTCTTTAGGATTGCCACTGGTTTCACCAGGGACTGACCATCCTTGCCCGTGACTGGTAGGATTGTCTGCACGACCGCTCTCTCTCTCACCCTTTTTTAAAGCAAAGATACATGGAAAACAGGATGGACCTTAGATTCCGGAGGAAGATCCAATTTGTAAGCCACCTTGCCAATTCGTGCTAGTACTTTGTAGGGTCCATAGTACTTAGAGCTCAGCTTCAAGTTCCTTCTCAATGCCAGAGAGGTTTGTCTGTAAGGCTGTAATTTCAAGTAGACCATGTCCCCGACTTGAAATTCCTTATTTGTCCTCTTCCTGTCAGCATAGTGTTTCATCCTCTCCTGTGCTTTAGTGAGGTTGTCCTTTAAGAGCTCCTGCATTTGTTGCCTATGCATCACTGTATCTTCAGCAGCTGGTACCACCGTCTCCAATAAGGGGCCCAAGGATAACTGTGGAGGTTTGTACTTTGTACCCATATAATGCTTCAAAAGGGGTACACTGTAGGCTGGTGTGGAAATTGGTATTGTACCACCATTCTGCAGTAGCTAGCCAGTGCTTCCACTGTGTTGGCCTATTTGCAGTCATACATCTGAGGTAGTTTTCTAAGCATCTGTTGACCCTTTCAGTTTGGCCTTTCAGTTTGGCCATCACTCTGAGGGTGATAGGCAGTACTGTAGTGAAGCTGAGTTCCTAGGAGTTTAAACAAGGCCTGCCAAAAGTGGCTCAAGAATACCTTGTCCCTATCTATCACTATAGACTCCGGAACACCATGTAGGCAATGTATCCTTTTCCAAAATACTTCTGCCACTGATACTGAGTTCCTAGGAGTTTAAACAAGGCCTGCCAAAAGTGGCTCAAGAATACCTTGTCCCTATCTGTCACTATAGACTCTGGAACACCATGTAGGCAATGTATCCTTTTCCAAAATACTTTTTCCACTGATACTGCTGTGTAAGGGTGTTTTAGAGCTATGAAGTGTGCATATTTGGTTAACCTATCAACCACTACAAGAATCACTTCCTTATTCTTGGATTTGGGCAATGAAGTCCATGCTAATGTGGCTCCAAACTTGGTTAGGGATGGGGAGGGGCTGCAGTAACCCAGGATTGGCCATGTGATCATCCTTGCTCTTGAGACAGACATCACAACTAGCCACATGTTCATTGACCATCTGTTTCATTCTAGGCCAATAGAAGATTTGTGCTAACCTTTTGAGAGTCCCAAGCTGCCCTGAGTGTCCACCTAGAGGAGAGTCATGAAAGGTGGATATCAGCTGAGCCCTGAGCTCACCAGTGGCACCAAAATAAATCTTTCCCTTTTTCCTGCAGTGCCATATGTTAGGACCTTGCGGAGTCACAACCATTTGGCTAATGATTTCTGTAGCTTTAGGGTCCCCTTCGTAGCTGTGTGTTATTTCCTGTACCCATGTAGGAACTGATATACTGATGGTTTGTAATGCTCCTGCTAATTAGCTTCCTTGCATTTCTGATTCTTCTTGTTGTCTAGAAAGGGCATCAGCTACCCTATTTTCAGCTCCCTTCTTGTACTGCACCTCATAATCCAACCCAAGCAATTGGGTCAACCCTTTTTGCTGTATAGCAGTGGTCACTCTCTATTCAAGGAGGTATTTCAGGCTGTGATGGTCAGTCCTCACCACAAAGTGCTTGTACTGTAGGTAATGTTTTGTCTACTGCATTCAACAAGGCCATGTACTATTTTTCATAGATGGATTTGCCTCTATGTCTGACCAAATGAGCATTTAGTTCTTTTAGCAGATAAGGAGTTTTTCCTTAGAATATCAAAAACTGTGCTTAAGTGAGTTACATGTTCCTTCTCAGATAAGCTGTAAATAAGTATGTCATCAAAGAATACTAACACAAGTTTTCGAAGGAAGGGTTGAAAAACCTGATTCATCAAGGCTTGAAAGGTAGCTGGGGCGTTTGTTAGCCCAAATGGCATCACCTTGAACTCATAATGGCCCATGTGAGTTCTGAATGCTGTCTTATACACATCTTCTATCTTCATTCTAATCTGGTGATAACCAGCCCTCAAATCCACCTTTGAAAACATCACAGACCCACTCAATTCATCCAGTAAATCATCCACAATGANAAAGCCAGTACATGAGTGGACGCCATAGCCTCCTCCAATCTTTCAAAGGCTAAGTTTGCCTCTCCATTCCACTTAAATGCATCCTTTCTCAACAAATCAGTCAAGGACCTACAGATAATACCATAGTTGGCAACATACTTTCGATAATACCCTGTTAATCCCAAGAATCCCCTCAAAGCCTTTATATAACTGGGCTTAGGCCACTCAATCATGGCCTTTATTTTTTAGGGATCAGTTGATACTCTTTCTACAGTTATAACATGCCCCAAATACTCCACTATAGACTGACCAAATGAGAATTTAGATCTTTTAGCAAATAAGGAGTTTTTCATTAGAATATAAAAAGTTATGCTTAAGTGAGTTACATGTTCCTTCTTAGATAGGCTGTAAATAAGTATGTCATCAAAGAATACTAACACAAATTTTCGAATGAAGGGTTGAAAAAACTGATTCATCAAGGTTTGAAAGGTAAATGGGGCGTTTGTTAGCCCAAATGGTATCACCTTGAACTCATAATAGACCATGTGAGTTCTGAATGATGTCTTATACACATCTTCTATCTTCATTCTAATCTGGTGGTAACCAGCCCTCAAATCCACCTTTGAAAACATCACAGACCCACTCAATTCATCCAGCAAATCATCTGCAATGGGTATTGGGTATTTATCCTTTATTGTAATATCATTCAATCCTCTATAGTCTACACAGAACCTCCAAGTCCCATCCTTCTTTTTGACAAGTAAGGCTGGTGAAGAGAAAGGTGATTGACTATGCGGTATGATGCCACTGGTGAGCATCTCCTTGACCTGCTTTTCTAGTTCCTCCTTCTGGTAATAATTGTATCTATAGGGCCTCAAACTAACTGGCATAGCCCCAGGTTTTAAGGGAATGGTGTGGTCCAAGGTTCTAGCAGGGGGCAGGGCTTTTGGTTCATCAAACACATCTGAATACTGTTGCAGTACCTCCTCAAGGGCCTCTCCAATTGGATCCTGCTCTTCTGCCCTTATAGCACTCATCATGAACAGGTGAGCTATTAGGGTTAGGGCCTGCCTTTCCTTAGCATTTTGCTCATTGTTCCACTGGTGATCATATTCAGCTTCCCTTCCTCAGTAATGCCTTGCAACACTAGCTTGTTGCTCTTCTTGCCAATAGTAACACACATCTTCTCATGGTCGAACTTGGTTGGATTATGCTTCTTCATCCAGTCATTTCCCATCACCATGTCACAACCTCCAAGTGGAATGATCAGTAGATCTTCTTGGAAGGGTCTGCCTTGCATTTTCCATTGGTAACTTATGCATATGGAAGTGCACATGACATAATTTCCATCAGCTACAGTTACCCTTACTGGTGGGCAAGGTTGGGCTTGATACACTGACTCCTTAACTGTGGTGACATCAATGAAGCTGTGAGTGCTCCCTGAATCAATCAACACTGTCAGCTTCCTGCTCCTTATGGTACCCCGCACCAGTATGGTATTGACTCCTTTATTATCACCTGACAGGGCATTCAAGCACACTGCTCTGTAACCTCTTGTTCCACCTCTCCTTCAATTATCAACCAGGTGGAGTTTTGTTCCTCCTCTATCTCACCATTATCAAGGGAAACCTCTGTTGTGTCAATCATACTATTCAACTGCTTCCTCTTGCATTGATGGCCATGCGTGTACTTCTCCCCACATTTGTAACACAAGTGGTTACTCTTCCTATATTCATATAACTCGGGGCTAAGCCTGAAGGAAGTTGTCTTACCAGTAGTTACAGCAGGTGTTTTGATGCTACTAGTAGGGCCAGTTGTTAGGGGGCTTTTGGCTACTGTTTTGGTACGTTTGAGGGCAGCTTCTATGGCCTTCTCCTGCAACCTAGCTTGCTCTACTGCAAATCGTAGAGTGGTAGGTTTGAATAATTTTACTCCAAATCTAATCTCTTCCTTCAAAGCTCCAATAAAACTGGAGATGAAGTGTGACTCATCTAAGTGAGGGTTCCTTATTAGCATTTGGGCCTTCAAGTCTTCAAACTTGCCCAGGAATTCATCTACTGTCCCAGTCTGGTTCAGCTTGTTGAATTCCTCCACTATGTCCCCTATCAGCTCCTCTCCAAATCGAGCCAGCAACTCTTCCTTGAATTCAGCCCAGCTCACTTCACCCTTGCTTAGTACTAAGGAATCGTACCAAACATCAGCCAATCCATTCAGATATAGAGCAGCTGCTTCTGCCTTCAAGTTGTCTGGAGTTCTATACAAATTAAAGTACCTTTCACACTTCCTGATCCACCCTTTAGGCTCGTGACCTTCAAAGTAAGGCAGCTCCCACTTAGGTGAAGGAGCTTGCACTGCTGGAGGTCGATGCTGTCTCAACTCTTGTCCTGGTATAGGCAGTAGACCATCGCCTTGAGGTCTCTCTCCTTGTGCTCTGGGTGGAACCCTCTCCAGGTTAGTCAGTCGTTCTATGATTAATTCGAGAGTACCTTGTATTCCATTTTGAGTGCTGCGAAGCTCTTCCTGGGTGGTCATAACCTCGTTCAAAACTTCTTCATGTCTCACGAGCTTATCATCCATCACCTTCCGTCTGGTTCCTTCAACCATCACCTCCTCCACAGTCACAGAATCGAAGCTCTGATACCAATTGTAATGAACTGAATCGAGATAAGGAATTAAACAACAATAACAGTAATTGAAAGATTTTGGGACAATTTTCTGTTTACATCATAAAGAAAAATAGGGTTACAAGCTGGACTATCTACTATCTAAGCTAATCTCCATGGCTGCAGAATTTCCCGAAGAAGAAGAAAGGAGAAGAAGACTGTTAGGGAGGGAAAGAGGAAGAAGAGAGAGAAGGAAAATGAGAAAGAGATCGAAGAGAGAGAAGAGGAATTACACTGATGAACGATGCCCTCCCAAAGTCTGTTGAGGTTGGTTATAACAACCTCTCTGCTGACGTGGCCAAATCCTAGCCCTTGGAGTTTATTAAAGCTCAATCTAATCCTAGCCGTTGGTTCAAATTTCTGTTATTCCTTTCCAATTTTCCGTTACTGTCTTCCTTCCTTTCCTCATTCGAATCCAGCTACTACTACTTCTTCATAAGGGATCATGACAGAAGGTACCTTAGAAGTGATTTAGCGTCCATGTCTTAAGATATTTTGTTAAGTATGCTTTATGAACGTATTTCTAATACATTTTATTTTATTTACAATATTGGCATAAGTTGATTTATATGGAGCAACGTGGTCGATGAGGATTTATATAAAGGATCCCAACTTGTTTAGGACTGAGACGTAGTACTTGTTGTTGTTGTTGGATACTTTGTGAACTTAGAGCGTTGCAATGTCAAATTGAGGGAAATGATCTGGTTAAATTAACCAAAGTTCATGGTGAAAGTTCAGTGTACAATCAGCTTTTGGTACGGAAATACAGTAAGTGTTTTTGCCATCAGATTTCCAACTTGTACCATTCTATGTACTTGCAAAGTTGTAGTTTGTTTGCTTGTGTTTAAGCGATTTGGAGGGGTTGCAAAAAGAAATGAGAAATATAAAGAGAAAAAAAAAATTGCTGAAAGGAGGCAGAATGGTGAAAAGAAGTTGAATTGAAGTATAAAGAAGATATCATGGTTGAAAACAACAAAATAAAAAGTGAGAGATAAAAGAATATTTTTTGGTGTGAATAGGTGGAAACAGAAAGTGTAAAAGTAGACGTTTGAAAATGAAGCAAAATTGGTTGAGTTTCTAGAAAAAGAATAGCAGGAGGAAAAGGGTTCAGGGTTACCAGTTCTTGGAAACCAAACAAAAAGAAGTGAGAGAATAACTTATTACAACCAGTTTGCCCAGGAGAAGTTAACCCCGACTTGATGATTATGAGTGCCGGTGGCTAGAATCACAGGAAAGTATCATTCCCGGAAATCCTTTTACTTTCTAAGGAATGATTTGGTGCCTGGGTGACTATTTCTAGAAGTCTAGACCAGGTTTAGGTCCATGAGGTATGGATATTTTGAAAAAGAAGTCAAAGGACAATACTTCATGTAAGCTATGAACCAAATTTGTAATTCTACTTTATTAGGAAGGAGGTAGAATATATATGACAATTATTCATTAGCAGGGTTGCTTTCACCATCATTATTTCTATCTGCAGGAGTTTGATTAAGTTGATGATGTTCTTTGTGTTGTTGAACTAGCCGATCACATGGATAATAAAAAGATTAAAGCTTTACTCTTATAAATATCGCTGTTTAATAAAAGTTTAGTGAGTTTTTAAAAAGGTGATGGATTTGTCATACGTCTCTTAAGACAAGATGGTAAGAATGTTAGTTGAGTCCTCAAGTCTTCGTTTCACCGATAAGGATTTGAAGCGAGATTTGGGGATAGAGCGTACGTCACAAGTTCCAACCCTGCTGCTGATTGAAGCCTGGTATCGCGAGTTGCAACTATGACCCATTGAGGTTGGACCATTTGACTCATAGGAGATTTCTCGGTTATTGAAAGAAACGAGAGTGTTGGTTGTCTTAGGGTTGTTCAGTAGGTGGCTCGAAGGTGAAGGTTAATCATTTTTATTTTTTCCTGATGATATTATCTCCTTTTATTCCGGAGTAGACCTAAAATCACGTGGAAGGATGTTGTTTCGGAAGACCTAAATCTCTTGGAATCCACGTAGACCTAGCAAAAATAGTGCACGATGGAAAATAAGATCTATGTAGGTGATACCCATTAGTTGGGACTATGTTTTAGTCATGTTAGTATGTTTACTTTAGGCCTTATGTTTTGTAGGAGTCTTTTTTGGAGGAAATTTATTTTGCCAGGGAAAAATATATAGGACTTCTAGTGCTTTTTTATTATTTATTTATTTATTATTATTATTATTGTTGTTGTTGATGTTGTTGTAGTGTATGGGTCTAAGATGAACTTAAATGGAGCAATATGTTAGTGAGGATTCGTATAGTTGATCCTAACTTGCTTGGATTAAGGCGTCATAGTAGTAGTTGATATTACTTCCTTTTATGATAGTGCATTTTACTACAATTATGTATAGTCCATCTTTATGATTTTTGAAAAAGTTTCCGGCTTAAAGATCAATATTCAAGAATATTCTGGAGGGTTATGAACATTATTGACTATTTGGTCTATTAAGGTCTTCCTAAGTTGCACATATCCTCCACATCTGGTGCTGGTGACCAGTATTGACGCAACAAGGATGTGGGTGTGAGATTCATGCGGAGTTGTCATATACAATAAGAATCGTTAACCAAGGCAAAGAGAGGAAGACAAAGGAGGGAAAAGAAAGAGAAGGAGAGAAAGAGAAGTAGTTATGGACATTTTGCAATGAGAAAATGGGATTAGAAAGAAGTACAAGATGGGAAATTCTTGAATGACAGTAATGCCAAGTCATTCCTATGAAGTTGGGAATCGGGAACATATCAGAAACTATTTTACATCAAAACAGGCGATGGTAAAAAACTTTATTTTCGAAAGAAAGATGGTTGAGACATACACCCCTCAAAGATCAGTTCTCTAGTATTTTCAGCACAGTAAATAATCACAGTGCCACAGTGGACGATTATTGGTCTACTCAAGCATGGATCATTTCCCTTAGAAGAAAGTGCAACGATCGGGAATTGGAGGGAGATGAGCAACTTTCTGCATATGATAGATAGCTTTGAACCCTAAACCCATCATTTGCTGCACTGAACTTTATTCCCTGTCTAGCTTAGCACCCATGGTTCCAGTTGGTTCTCACTGTTCTGAGACAATTTGTCATGATTTGATTTAAAATTAGTGAATGAATCTTTTTGTGAGACTACTTTTTGTTACTATTTGTACAATTTTCCTCTTTCTATTTTTAGTTTAATACTAAGCTTTTCTACCCATCCTTTAGTTCTATCAATACCGAAAGATGATTAGGATTTATTTTGTTGGAGACCTAGTGAATGGGACAGGTGGGTGCAACCATATTTTATCAGATGCTTTTGTACTTCTAATATGTTGTCTGATGAGTTTCCTTATTGATCAGGGTCTGGTGAGTCTCGGTCCCTTATGAAGGAGTTGGCTGATTTAGTTGCTCATGACCAAGGGAGACTTGGTTCACTGAAGCTGATGGTATTATATAGGAGTAGCGAGAGAATGCTGGCAGATGCAGTTGGAGCTGATGAGGGAATAACAATATTTTATTATCATCACTCACACCCCCACAAGTATCTGGGAAGACTTCGAGTGCAGAACATATTGTCATCTTTACATTATGTTATGTCACTGTTGCCAGAACATCTTCCCTTCAAAATTTTAAAGACACCCGAAGACTTAGAAATTTTTCTTGGTGCAGCCGATAAGGTGTTGATTCTTTCTGAATTTTGTGGATGGACCCAGAAATTGCTAGCGAAAGGTGGCAATAACAAAAACGAACGTGGTTTTGGTAACGGACTTCACTTCTGGTTTTTGTTGCTTTATTTCCAGTAATGGAAGGTGAATAATTTTTATAAAATGAAATTGCCTCATGAACCTTATAAAAAAAGAAAATTGCCTCATGAAGGATTAGTAGTAGAATCATGCTAACTGAAATGACCTTTCCAAAAAAAAATAATGGTAGAGCCATGCTAACTGAAACAATTTCATTGATCTTTCTGATACTTTCAAAGTTCTTAGTTTACTTAACAATGTGTAGCATTTAACACATCATGGTTTCTAAAATTTCAACTAAATGATTGGTTCTGTCCATATTTAAGCATCCAAGGGGAACTGTTCATCTATGAGAGGGTACGATTTGCTGGTCTTAGTTATACTTTAATGAAGGTGCGGAAGTCTTTGACTTCCTAATGTAAAAGATACTCCTGTCATCATAATTATTGTTATTGTTGTTATAATTTAAAGGTCAAGTAGTCATTACATAAACAATTCAATGGGCTTAATTCTCATGGATAACGTAATTTAATCTTCTTGAGCACTAAAGTGACATTCTAAAACTGAAGTGTATGAACTTTCTATGTCTAAATATTTAAGTTCTGTAAAGGACATGTGTCCTTGTTGGCGATTTAAAATTGGGAAAGACATTAATTTCCTTCAATATTGTGATTGAAGTTGCTATCCTGTTGTTTCCTTGCTATCTATCACCTACTTGTGAACATGCTAAAATCTCCTGATTCTAGACGTATTGGATGGTGGGCCACCAGAAGGACTCAATTACTTAGAGCTTTTAGTATTATAAGTCTTTATGAGCCTTGAAGTGAGAAGATGCTTTTTTCTTGGGTGGTACAACACTTTGCAGAATCCATTTTTCTAGTTTTTTCTTTATGTGATTGCTTGTATCATTCATTCTTAGTAACTAGAACTGGATTTGTGAAATGAAAATAACATGTGATTAAGCGGGGTTAATCTATCATGCGGATAAACATCTAATGGTATCATAATTTCTCTTTGCCTTTTTTTCTTTCTTCTATTTCGCACTTGAAGGATGGCATGAGAAGTTCTAAACTGACGCGCTTATTCGAAACAGGATTTCACGAACAGTTTAATGGAACAATTGCAGCTAAAGAGAATGAAAATCAGGTGGCAGATGGTAGCTTCTTAGTGCTTATGACTATGAAACTGTTTTTGGAATTGTGAAACCCATATTGCTTAATGGCTTTACCTGTATTTTGTTTCTAATATTAGGGGTTGGAAAATGCGAATATGGATTGTGGTGTCGACAATCGATTTAGTGACATGCCTTGGCTTAGCGAGTTTACCTCATCAAACAATAGTGCTTTCTTCGCGGCTGAGAATATGAGCCTTAATAGTGGGGCTTCCTGTAAAATTGATGAATTTCAACATTTCGAATCATTCTTACCAAAGTTTTTAACTGTTGCGAGAGACTTATTTCTTCCTCCTGAAAGGCTAAGATTCGGTCTGGTTCTTGATAGAGCGTTGCTTTCATCACTGAACATTAAGGATTCTGGATCATGGTTGGTGACATTGCATTTTACTGGATGCCCCAGTTGTTTGAAGGTTCTCAGAGAAGGTGATGATCTCAAAGCTTTTGCCAAATTTCAAGCTTGGCCAGTTGCAGAGGCAAGTGAAAATTTGTGCTTTACATTCTTGATAATCTTTGTATAAAATCTCACTCTCTAGATTTTTCTAGTTACGGTAGAAAGGTAGTAGGTAGTCGAGCGTATTTTTGTTCTGTACGGATGGTATTAGGGTTAGTCTGGTAGTTTTTCTTGTCTTAGATTGCTAGTATTTCATGCTATTTTCCTATTATCTTGCGCTTCTATTTCTTAGTATTTTGCTGTTGTTATTGCTTGTTGCTACTGCTTCCTTCTATCTATTTTTTCTGGCTCTGTGATTGCTGTTACTATCTTTCTGCCCCTCTTTGTTGATATTACTTGTTTCTACTGTTCCTTTTCGTCTTTCTTGAGCCGAGGGTCTATTGGAAACATCCTCTCTACCTTCCCAGGATAGTGGTAAGGTCTATGTACACACTACCCTTCTTAGTTCCTACTTGTGAGATTCCGCTGGTTTGTTGTTGTTGTTGTAGATTTTTCTAGTTACTGACATCTGAATTCCTTGAATGGGGATATTCCAAATAGTATAAATAAATGTGTGCATTTCCCGTGGAATTATATCTTTGTATGAGGGTTCTCTACTTTTCTTATTCATCCTTTGTGCAGGGTTTTTCTTGTCAATCAATAAAAATTTCAAGACCATTAGAATTTTTCTTTTCTTTTAACTGGAGAAGTATCCTTTTCTACCTGCTCTGGTATCATGTCGAAACGTGTGCTATCTCTTCTAAAAGCTTAAGCTGTTAGAGATAGATAACACACTTCTATTTACTAATTATATCTTATAGGTTTTTTTTATTCAAAATAGTTTTTCACGGATTTGCTTTCTTTTTTTACTATGATTCTATGAATATGAGAGGTTTTGGATTTTATGGAGGATTGCTGGGGAGGTGGGAAGGGAGTATGGGGTTAGAGAGAGTGGGGTACTGGGGTTGTAGTAATAGCAGGGTCACAAGAGTTTTGGGGCTAGGGAGGGGTCGTTGGGGTGGGCGTGGAAACAACTTTGGAGGCCAATTTTGTCAAAAATAATATTGGCTCATGTAAAAGCTCATTCTTGAAATTACAGGGGACTATGTGCTACATTTGTCGTTAGTTTGTTTGGAAAAGATTTGACAATTTCGTTTTGGTCGATAAGCTTGAATTTGTTTAGAGTATATTGAGAAAACTTAGAGGACTTTTAAGGGTTACAAATTACAAACTGAAAACGGGAAGAGGTGAAGTGCATTTCAGCCAAGATAAGTGAATGAACAAGTCTGTCTTCATACAGGAGAAGGCTAAGTTTTGGACATCTGAGTTGTCTTATGAGTGCATCATCCTTCATCAGCCTGTATGAAGGAGAAGATTGTGTGGCTAAAAGAGGTCCCGAATATCAGGAAGCGCACGCTCGGCTAATACATTGGATAGGACCTTGGTTTAGAAAAAAGAATATATCCTTTTGTGTAGTCAACATGCCTTAATTAATACTCCCTCCGTTCCAGTTTATGTGAACCTATTTCCTTTTTGGTCCGTTCCAAAAAGAATGACCCCTTTTTAATTTTGGAAACAATTTAGTTTAAACTTCCAACTCTACCCTTAATGAGAAGCTTTTATAGCCACACAAATACTCTGGGCCCTTTTTGACTTGTTTTGGACCACAAATTCCAAAAGTCTTTATTTTTTCTTAAACTCCGTGCCCAGTCAAACATGTTCACATAAATTGGAACGGAGGGAGTAGGACTCAAGCAACTTGGATTATGTTATCTTGGTGTTAAGCTTCTCCACCTGGGATTAATAAAAAAACGAAAATAGAATATCATTCAGATATAATCACACAAATTGGTGTTGTAGTGCTTGAATACAACTCCGAAGATCATAAAATCAAAATAGATGGAAGGAGAGGATTCTGGGGATGGCAAGAAATGGATAAAAATAGATGGAAGGAGAGGATTCTGGGGATGGCAAGAAATGGATAATCATCAGTACAGTCATGTTATCATAAACTCTTGGTGAGGGAGGAATCGGATTCTCCTCACTTATCGGTTTGGATCCCTGGTGCACCAAAAAAGGTGTGCTTTTTTACTTGGGCGGGAGCAAGGTGAGCAATATTGACAGTTGAGAATTTGACAAAAAGGAGGATAAATAGTGCTTTTATGTGTGATTTGTGAATATGTGGATGACCTCCTACGTTGTCAGGTGCTCGCTTATGTTGTGATGGTTCGGGTTGCAACAGGCGATGTTGGGCATAGTGAATGACGCACTCTCTGGTTGGACATTTAGAAGAAGAGAAGTCGAAGAGCATTGGATGTTGCGCCATTGGCATTCATGCGGATCTTGTGGAAGGAGAGGCGAAGGAATAGAGAACAACTATCTATATTTGAGGAATAACTTCTCATTCTTAATTTCTTTTTCGTGGACTCATGAAAATTCTAGTTGTATAGAAGATTGGATGTCGTTCGTAGAGAATAATTTTATTTTGTAGTTTTTTTTTGATATATTGGTTGTATAAGGGAGATTTTCCCATAATTAATTAATTATTTACCTTATGAAAAAGAGACAATTCTGTGAAAGAACTGAGGACAATATTGCAGAGAGATGAAGTTTGACTAGGGAGGCTATAGTAGGAAGGGAAAATTAAGGGAATAGAAAAACTAGGAATGATGAAAACTATGGGTATGACCTGTTGAATTGTAGTCAATCATCACAGCTAACAACTCGATGAAAGGAGAACCTACTTAAGTCATTGTCCAAGCAGATGATGGCTTGGAGACAGTATTTATATATGTGTATACATGATGTCATAATTTTCTATGTGCCAATGTGGTTGCTCTCTTAGTTAATTTATCTGTCACTTTATATTGATTCATAGATGTCCTACCATGCAGCTGGAGGATGATGTGGATGATCTTGAGAATGCTCTTCCAGCAAATAAGCCATCTGTTGTTCTTTTCATTGATAGATCGTCTGACTCCTTGAAAATCAGAGAAAAGAGCAGGAAGGCTCTTGATTCTTTTAGAGAGTTTGCCCTGAAAATTCAGATGTCAAATGAAATGAGTGAACAAAAAGCATTCAGATTGCAAAAGACATCTCTTAAGGCTTTTCAAGCATCAAGAAGTACTTCCAAACACCCTAAAGTAGGGCTTTTGTCAGCATCTCAAAAAATAAATATCAAAGACAAGATGTCAATTGTTGTATTGAACCAGGGAAAACAAGTCTTCCTAGAAGATCTGGTTTCGGGTCTACAGGGGAGTACATTGCATGAAGTCTTGGGATATGCACTTCAGCAAAAGAAGGAAGTGAAATTGAGCTCACTTGCGAAAGATGCAGGATTTCAACTTTTATCTGAAGATTTTGACATCAAAACTGTTCAAGCTTTACCAGGTCAAACAGAAGTTCAGTCGAACAAGGCTTCGGAGCTCCTTGTGGAAGGTGTTTCTGAAGGTATTATTGATCCAGATAGAAAAGCAAAGCTGCATAAAGATGCCATTTTGGGGAAGCAATACAATGAACAATCTGAATCAAATAAAGCCAAGCCTTCTCACGTTTGCCAAAAAGATGCTGAAACTATATTGGTGCACACGGAAGTCCAGTCAGATGAACTTTGTCCTTTAGAAGGTGCTCTAGTAGGGCCTATTGATTCAGGTAAGGATCAAATGCCACATGTTGAGGAAGGGAAACACATCGAACAAATAAAACCTGTTAATACTTTATTGCACAATGATGAGAAGAATTTACTTGAAGATGAAAGTTCACAAAAATCTGTAAACTTTGGTCATGATGGTATGATGGAGGTTGCTAATAGTCCTAGTGCAGAGGAAACAGTCGAGAAGCTGGATGAGCAGAATGAAAAGAGAAACTTCAGATCTTCCTTCTTCTTTCTGGATGGTCACTATAGACGACTTAGAGCCCTGACGTCAGGTTCAAATATACCATCTGTGGTACTAATTGATCCCACTTCGCAGCAACACTATGTTTTAAGCGAGCAAACAGATTTCAGCTGTACTTTGCTATATGAATTTCTCGATGGCTTTCTCAGTGGAAGTCTTCATTCATATCAACAGTCTGAGCATGTTGTTCCAACAATTAGGGATGCTCCAATTCCACCATTTGTTAATCTGGATTTTCACGAGGCTGATTCTATCCCTCGGGTGACAGTGCATATGTTCAATGAGCTGGTCTTTTGTAATCAGTCTGATTCCAAAAATGCTGGTAATTCTCGAGATAGGGATGTTTTAGTTCTTTTCAGCAATAGCTGGTGTGGGTTTTGCCAGAGGATGGAACTGGTTGTTCGTGAAGTATATCATGCAATCAAGGGATATACTAAAACCCTAAGGAATGGGTTTAAGAATGAGAAACTGTCACTGAATAGGGGTAAGCAGTCTAGCCCATTTCTGCTCTTCTTTTGGTAACTTATGTATTAATTTATATAAAATAATTTGTATATATAACTATGCCTGGGATTAAGATTGTAAGTATGTATAATGGTTAAAATTGTTTTAAACTACCATATCATTTAAAACGCAAAATCTAAATGATTTCATCTCATTCTAGAAAGGTCTATTTTCTGCTAGAAGTTAATAAACAAGTGTTCTAAATGCTTTTTAAAAGTTGAGAAGCTATTTGGTCCATGTCTATCCTCTCTCTTAGTCCATATGAAAGAGAATAATAAACAGAATAATATTCGAACGAGCTAATTTCAGTTTGTTATGGTGATATCCTGCATTACAAATTAATCAAGTTAATGCAAACATAGGCTTTATCTCCTCCTTTCAGTTACATTCTGCACATCTTTGCCGGAATCTTGGTCGCGGTGAAGAGCAATGTTGATTTACCATTCATGGCAAACATACTCTTGGTTTGCTCAATTTTAGTATCCTTTGTTTTATTGACAAGTGGTTAAATTTGTGGCAGATGAGGCGAGCAATGCGAACCTGAAGTTTCCAATGATCTACTTGATGGATTGTACATTAAATGACTGCAGCGCAATCCTGAAATCAGCGGTTCAGGTGTGAATTAAACTCATATAAAATTTTTGTTATTGTGTCATTAGTATACTTGTTATGTTTGTACTCCTGCTAATTACAAGGTATATCAATCTAAGGTCATATTTGGAGTAACTATGACATGCCTCATTTCTTGAGCCCTCTTATTTTTGTTGATCAGTAAACAAGAAGTATTATTTGATAAAAACATATCAAGGAGATGCAGAAGCACAAAAAAGATGAAAGCTAAAGTTTAAATAAAATAAAATAAATAAAATAAAAGAAACAGAAAAAAGGAAGAGGATTAGACCTTGTAAGGATCCTTATTTAGACAAAAGGAAATTTAGGAACTGGCATGATTTCTTGGAATTTCTACAGTTTTGAAATTGCCCCCTTTCACTTGGTTAAGTCCTTACAATATCTGCAAATCTTTTGTGAGACTAAAAATATTTGGCTTTGGTAGCGTTGATAGTTACCATGTGGCCATTTCCATCCTGTTATGACCAACTTTTATAAATTACTACTTGAAATGCTTAGCTGATAAGTAGTTTTTAGTATAATATGCATTTCGACTTCCCGAGATAGCCTTTTCAGCTGATTACTTGTAGAAGTATTATATCCCATTGTTAGCATCTTAGCTTACTTAAGTTAGATGGCCACCAAATAGTTGGGACCAAAGGCACGCAAATAATAATTATCTGCTCTCTGGTTTCTCATCCTTCTTTTCACCCTTTTGCAAGTAGATGGCACTGCTTTTACTATTTCACATTCTTGGCTAAGATCTTCTTTGTGAAGTTAGGGATGTGCGCCTCACATGCTCTGTTCTGAAATAAAATTTACCTTAATTACAGAAGAGCATTGCTGTTGGTGAAGGATTACATATAGATGTTCGTAACACGCAGCGGAAGACAATAACAATCCTAGGCAGAATTTTTCGTGTTTAAAATTTATTTACATGTCAAAGATCGGATCTAAGACGTACCTGGTGAAGAGAGTCTCGTTTCAAAATTTTCTTCGATAGTGCGAAGACTCTATGCGTATCCACACCGAGACCGACCCTTGCTATCAACTCTTTGATTAATGAAACCCGCGAAAAAATTGAACGAAATTCGTGTGCTGAAGTTTTCTCAAAAATTCAGCCTAGAAATAAACAGAACAAGAAAAACAATTTCCTTGTCAAAAATATATAACCTCTTGAATATTTGTGCGGCTCATGCACATGCGTTCCCTTTTTCGTGTCTGCTCGTGTTTGACAATATGTATATATATACATGAACTTGCAACACTTTTCCAATAGAACAAGGAAAAGTTGGAGGCGTTAGTTTTTTTCCTTCTCAAAGTCATCCCAAAATTGAAATTGTGGAATCCTTTTGTTTGAAAAAATTCAATCCCATTCTAAATGGGATTTGTGTTGGCCGACACGTCCTTTAGGACTTACGATGAACCAACTCAAAGTTGGATTCAACTTTCAATCCTTTTATTCAAATTTCATATACATTCTTATATGAAATATTAATTATATATATCACATATATTTCAATTTAGAGATATAATTTATTTTTCTAATCCAAATAGAAAACTTTAATTTGTTCACAATATTAATTATATCCTCTGTGCTAGCAAAGAATATAATAATGTTTCATTTGGACTAATAATTTATTTGTTTGACTAATTAAATTCTATAATTTAATTACCAAACAATAAAATAATTAATCCTTTAGCAAAGACCAGAACACTCGTTAGTGTGCGGCCCATAGGTTCAATACTAAACCGGTAGTAAAGTGATCGCATCAATATACTAATCAAGGGTGGCGTCTAGCAACACTCCTTAACGGCCGGATAGAATGAAGTATACAATTTACTCTCAAGAACCAGTAGAAGAATAATGTAGTAATTCCTTCTGTCCTTATAGCTCTGGATCACCCTAGGATATGGTTCAATTGTCAAATCCTAATAGGCGACCAACTATGTGTTCATGTCAAATATAATGGACCATTGAATGACCTAAGAAACTCTTTTCTTCTTTTATTCAATTGCCCTGGCCAAGGTCTTAATTTGGTCATTTATAATTCATGACAACATGGAGCTTAAACTCATTACCAAGAGTTGACAGATTCCATCTTGATCAATCACTAATTCTACAAGTCCCTAATCATACCCTATATCCTTTCAACTATCGCCCTAGGGCCATAGGTGTCTAGTATCAAAGCATAATAAATAACTTGTCAATTACTATGACGATCTCAGGTCAAAAGAAATTCTTACATCACATTCTTTAAGAGAATATCCTATTGACAGTTTATGGTAATTCTAACCATTAGGAATTATCCAATGGTTCAATGATCATATCTCTATATGCATCATCTATCTATGTGAATTAGTTAATGAGATCAACTAATCTTTATCCCATAAAGACGATCACATAAATATTGGTCTAAGCGGATTACTAATGTCCAAATTAATAATCCTATAATCAAGAACAAATTTAGATTTAACTATAAGAAACTTGACTCTTATTATCATGATCTCCATCACAATGTCAAGTCTCAAAATTTAATCAAGGACCTTATCAAGTTAATCAAACGAATAATAATAACTATGATAAAAGAATATCAAATGCCATATATTCTTATATCAAATGACGTTCACAAAAATATGTTCAAATCATCAAATGTGATATTGGATCTAGGGCATATCTACTATATCCCTAACAGTTGGGTGATCCTATTAATCAAATAAAACTAATGGCTGAAAATCATGCACTTCGCTCCGAAATCTTCTTTTAAGTTTCATCCTAGTATGTGAAATGCAGGTGGAAAATTATAAGCTTTTATAATATCTAAACTCTAGTGCTTCCTAACTCAAATTAAGCAGTCCAATCAAGCCTCCGCTTGTATTTAAGTGTTAATTTTTGTGTTGTGCTTGTCCATTGCAATTTTGCAGAGGGAACTTTATCCATCGCTACTCTTATTTCCAGCTGGGAGGAAGAAAGCTATCCCTTATGGTGGAGATATTGTAGTATCTAATATCATTAACTTTCTGGCTCACCACGGGGGCCACTTTTACGATCTTCTTCAGGAGAAAGGTGAGTTTCCAGATTTTAAAATATCCACTGTTTCTCATCAACACATCTGAATGAAGGGGAAAAATAACTCGAGCGAGGAAGTTAAGAAATATCATTTACTCAAGTTGGAAGTGGTTACTTACCTAGAAAGTGGGGGAGCTGGAATCATATATTTGAGAGTATCTAATGAAGCATTATTAGGAAAATAGATGTGGAGATTTAGTGTGTACACTTTTTTTTACAGATAGGTTTTGTTTTGTGTCCTTAATAGCAGTGTAGAAATTAAAGTCTCCTAAACTGAGAATAAAGTTAACTCAAATTACGCCTGAACCTTACATTAGTAGGATAAGAAACCTGCAAAATATGAGGATGTTAAATTTTGTGCAGAGTATAAATATATAGCAGAATAAATTCTTAAATTAGTTATGCTACGACTTACCAGAGCTACAGGAATATTATTGAAACTAGTTACTCGGCACGTGTGTTGCACGTGAATATCGAGTCAAGTAATAGACGATTTTGTAAAAAATAAGATTAATATTACTTTATAAAAAAACTCTGAGTAAATAATTATACATGAAAGAATAAAGTATAAATAATTTGATATCAATAAGTATATGAAAATTATATGCCTTGTTTGTTACCATCACTTTCAACGATGTGACTACAACATTGCTTTGATTTTATAAGATATAAGTATTTCTCATAAAAGTCTTTATCAAAATATTTTTCTTCGTTTAATGTTGTTTGATAAGATGAAATATAGATGATTCTGAAACACAAAAGGCTATTGGAGTGGAAAAAATAATAACGGGTAACGCATGTACGTTCATATATGCAAAATGCATCAAATTAATAACATAAATCCATGAACAAAAAAGATTAAATTTTGATAATTTATAGGAAGTGTTTCATTTACATCTAATAATAGAGAAATTACACGCAACCTACAAGGTGAGGTAAAAATAAATAGCGAAAACCATCCTCGATAGGTGAATTATCTAAATAATTACCACTTTAAAAGCACATGAGTAATATCTCCGGTGCTACTGGTTCAATAATGCAAGATCTTGAATTCTTGGTATAACTCTTTTTGAAAACCTGAAGAAAAAAAGAAGCGGGAATGTGTTCCTTACGAGATCAAAACACAGTGAATTCAAAGAGAAATTGACAACAAAATCGGGTTATATTTTCTTATAACTTCAATATGTATAATCTATAATCTATATATATTTATTTCTAGTGATCTTTTTGAACCTTATTTTCATAAAGATTACGATAAATGACCATCTTGTGATTATCTTCAAATTTATGTTTGTTGTGTTTAAGAATAAGTTAGTTAATGCTACAGTCAGCTTTACTTCATTATTAAACAGAATTTCATTAATTGGCATAGTTTATGGTACATGCATAAAATCATGTGTTACTTTACTTCCAATTTATGGAAAGGTATGAAATATATATCACAGCAAAATAGTCAAGTCAATGTGTTTAGGTTATTCAAGCCAAAAAAAAAAAAATCTTAACGCTTAGAAACAGAATGTGAAAGCAGAATGCTTGAACGATAAAAAGAAATTGTTAAATAAAAAACTAATGCATATCATTTACTTGCCTTTTACGAGTTCATTTAATTCAGGCCACAAATAAATATAAAATTCTTCCTCATCATCGTTATCTTGCAAGAGACTAAATGTAATAAATAATCTTAAAACAAGCAAACACTTGCTGAATGAAGAAATTGACCAGTACTTATCAGGATTCAAGTATGTATTAATTTTTTTTCTATTTTCCTGACACGTGTGATATTGTTCTTCCCAAAGTAGTTTAAGTGAGAATTAACCAAAGAGATGTGCTCTTTAAAAAAGCTTTATCTATTGCATTTATATCTCCAACTGTCAAAAGAAACTTCCTCAGTCAACTCACTTCACGTCTTCACTTTTTTTGTTCATCTATTATCAATTATTACTACTTTTTGAACTATGATCATTTGGTTTAGTTCTGGCTAAAAAGAGGGGCTCTGCTTAATTGTTTTTCTGGGGTCTCAAATAGGTGGATTTTCTATCTTTTCTTTTTTATCACTTTCTTTTTTGTCATCATGAGTTAGTGATTGAATAACTCTAAATAATAAGATTTCGGTTTGATTTTCTTAGACCCGTTGATAGAGTTGGTACGTTATTTATTTGTAACTGACCACTTAAAGCAAAGAAGGAGTCGTTTTGAATTTAAGTTGCTTTCGGGAGAAAAGACAAGATGATTCAGATAGTGCTTTCCTTAAACTCGTAAAAAATTTCATTTTTAATTCTCAACGTTGTCTTAATCCAATATTCTTCAGGCTTGTAATCCTCAAAGAAAAGCAAAGTCTTATTATTTGGCGAATACTGCTTTCCATCCATGCCCATGACCCCTTGGACGCGCCCCAAGGCGTTCTGGAAAGCCTCCTAACGCCCAACACCATGGTCGACCCCGTGGTCTTGGCAGCGCCAAGTGACAAACGCGTATGTGCCTCTGTCGCCCCACCGATAGCCCTTGCGCTGCAACGCCCAACAGCTGGCAGATGCCAATAGTGCCACACACACATACAATTCTGTGCGCATAGACCATGATGATGCCAACAGCGCCGCGTGCACAGACAATGCCGCGCGCGCAGATCCTGATGCAAGTGCCAGCGCCCAGCCGCAGGCAGATGCAAATAGTGCCGCACGCGCCGTTCGGCGCGCAGACCCTGATGCGAAAAAAAAAGTTGCTGCCAACGGACCTATTTCTACCTTGTAGAAAGCTAAGTCCTTTTTATTGTAAATATAGAGTAGTTTCATTTCATGTACTTCTATTATGTTCCTCTAGCTTGGTTAAGTCAAGGTTCGTAACTTTGGTTTTTTTTTTTTTTAAGCATTATTAGGGGGATCAAGCAATCAAACTTTCTAGCAAGCAAACAATTCTCTGTACTTGGATCACAGGGATGGTGATAACACAAAGGTTGGGAGATCCAAGAACTTAAAGAAAATAAGTTGATGAAATGTGGAAGCAGTAAAGAAATGCAACGGAATTGAGAAACTAAGAAAAATAAACTAGATATGTGGATACTCATGGAAAGATCCAAGAACCCCGGAGATTATGTTAATCTAGATTTTGACAAGATCCTAATGACAACAAATTGGTTATGAAACCAATTGCTTTCACTAGAGATAAGCTAATCAAGAACTAGATTCGGGTCTTGACTTCTAGTTTCAATAACTTACGACAACAACTAGTGAAAGAAACTAGTCGCCTTTGAAGAATATCAAAAGAAACCAAAGATAATTAATTTTAATTATCTTACTACCTTAAGCTATGAACTAGTTAGGGTTGCAAGATAAATCTCAAAGTAAAGTTCACAAAGGTTCAAAAGAACTCACAATAATAATATTAATCTTCAATATTCTTCGCTACAATGAAAGACAAGCACCCCTTTATATAGTAGTAAAGAAGGAGCTAGTCAAGACTTCAATAAATGAAAATTATATTTGCTAGTAGCATAGAAGACTACCCACACTAAGACCAATGTAGTCAAGACTTCAATAAATGAGAATTATATTCCCTAGAAGCATAGAAGACTACCCACACTAAGACCAATGTTGTCAACATACACAGGCCAATGCAAGTCAACATAGATTAAAACAACTACTAAATATATATTCTAGAAACTATTTTTGGGGTTATTTGGGCTGCTGAAAATTTCTCTTTTTTTTGGGGCATATTGGGCCTCATTCCATCTCATCTTGGACTTCAATTTTGGCCTCCAAATAGTTGTAAGACTTGGCCCAAAAATCCTCCTTGTGCTGGAGCTCTTCTTCTATTATAAGACACTTTTTAATTGCCAATTGGAGCCTATTAAGTTTGTCTTGAAATTTCTTTGTTTGAGACCTTGTCATGTGCCTTCTTGGAGCTTCCAGAGCTTCATCCTTCTCCTTTAATAATGTTGAGCTGCCATAGATGCTATCATTCCCCTTTCTTGAAAGAATTCGTCCTCGAATTCGAGCCTGCATCAAACAAGGAAAGATCAGAAACATTGAGGATAGCACTAACTTGATATTCACTAGGAAGGTCAAGTTTATAAGCATTGTCTCCAATCCTTTCAAGGACTTCAAATGGCCTATCTCCTCTTGGATCTAATTTAAATCTTCGTTTGGCAGAGAATCGTTCCTTCCTAAAATGCACCCAAACTAAATCTCCAGGCTTAAAAATAACAATTTTCGCCCCTTATTTCTTCTTAAGGCAGTTTGTTCATTCTTCCGTTCAATTGCAAGCCTTGTATGTTCATGAATCTTCTTCATCATTTCAGCCTTATTCGTACCATCAAGATTAACAATGTTATTAGTAGGCAAAGACAACAAATCAAGGAGAGTGAGGGGATTAAATCCATAAACAACTTCAAAAGGAGACTTACCAGTAGAAGACCGGATAGTTCTATTGTAGGCAAACTCTACCATGGGCAAATGCTCTTCCCAAGAAGTTAGTTTTCCTTTTAAAACAGCTCTCAACATATTCCCTAAGGTCCTATTAACTACTTCAGTTTGCGCATCAGTTTGTAGGTGGCAAGATTTATAAAATAGCAATTTAGTTCCCAACTTCGCCCAAAGAACTCTCCAAAAGTGACTTAAAAATTTAGCATCCCTATCACTAATGATAGTTTTAGGTATGCCATGTAATTTAACCACTTCTTTCACAAATGAATCAGCCACGCATTATTACTCTTCAAGCGTGGAATAAAACAGCCATATTTGAAAATCTATCTACCCACCACAAATATACTATCCTTACCATACTTAGTTCTAGGAAGTCCTAACACAAAATCCATAGATATATCAATTCAAGGAGAAGTAGGGACAGGTAAAAGAGTATAAAGACCATGTGGTAACACTTTTGATTTGGCTTGTTTACATTCAAGACATTGAAAGCATACTTTTTCGACATCCTTTCACATGCCTGGCCAAAAAAAAATGTTCAGCAAGTGTATCCAAAGTTTTGGGCACTCCAAAGTGTCCCATGAGTCCACCACATGTGCTTCCCTAACAAACAATTCATGCAAAGAGCAATTAGGAATACACAATTTATTTTCCTTAAAAGGAACCCATCTTGAAGATTGAACATCTCATAAGGACCCAACTTACATTCTGCAAAAGCCTTGTCAAAATCAGAATCATTAGAATAAAGTTCCTTGATTTGATCAAAACCCATCAATTTAGAAGTAAGAGAAGAAACCAAGACATACCTTCTTGAAAGTGCATCAACAACCACATTCTCTTTTCCTTGCTTGTAAACAATCACATATGGGAATGTTTCAATGAATTCAACCCATTTTGCATGACGACGATTAAGCTTATCTTGGCTCTTCAAATATCTCAAGGATTCATGATCAATCTTCACCACAAACTCTCTTGGCCACAAATAATGTTGCCATGTAGCTAAAGCCCTTACCAAAGCATATAGCCCTTTGTCATAAGTTGAGTAGTTCAATGTAGCTCCACTAAGCTTTTCACTAAAGTATGCAATGGGCTTCGAGTCTTGCATCAAAACAGCACCTATTCCTTTTCCAGAGGCATCACATTCAACCTCAAAAAGACATAGAAAAATCAGGTAATTGCAAAAGAGGAGAAGAACACAATTTTTCTTTCAACAAGTTAAAAGCATCATCTTGTTCTTTTCCCCATGAAAAAACCTTATCCTTCTTAATGACTTCAGTTAAAGGAGCAACAATGGTGCTAAAATCTCTAATGAATCTCCTATAAAAACTAGCAAGCCCATGAAAACTCCTAACTTCAGTTATACTGTTAGGTTTAGGCCATTCTTTGATTGCCTTGATTTTCTCTTCATCAACTTCAACTCCTTTAGAACTAACCATAAAACCCAAGAACACCACAAGATCCACACAAAAAGTACACTTCTTAAGATTAGCAAACAAGTGTTGCTTTCTAAGAACTTCAAAAACTCATTTTAAGTGTTCCACATGCTCATCTAGATTTTTAGAATAAATCAAGATATCATCAAAATAAACCACCACAAATTTCCCATGAAAATCCTTAAAAACATGATTCATCAATCTCATGAAAGTGTTGGGTGCATTTGTCAAGCCAAAAGGCATAACTAACCACTCATAAAGCCCACATTTAGTCTTAAAAGCAGTTTTCCATTCATCTCCAGGATTCATTCGAATCTGATGGTAACCACTTTTGAGATCAATTTTAGAAAAGATTTTGGATCCGTGCAATTGATAACATGTCATCAAGACAAGGGATATGATGATGATGCCTTACCGTTATCTTGTTGATTGCTCTACAATCCATGCACATCCTCTAAGTTCCATCCTTTTTGGGTACCAATAGGACGGGAACAGAGCAAGGGCTCATGCTCTCTCTCACAAAACCTTTCTCAAGCAACTGCTCAACTTGCCTTTGAAGCTCTTTTGTCTCTTCTGGATTACTCCTATAAGCAGGCCTATTTGGAATTTGTGCTCCAGGCACAAAGTCAATTTGATGCTCAATGCCATGCAAAGGTGGTAGACCTTTAGGGATATCCTCAGGGAAGATATCATCAAAATCCTGCAAAAGAGAAGAAACACTACTTGGCAAAGAAGAAGTTAGTAACTCAGAATTAATCAAAACTTCTTTGTAAGTAAGTAATATAATGGGCAACCCCTCTTTTCTTGTGTTCAAACACTCTTTGGCTTTTATGTACAAACTCTCCTTCTTCTTTTCCTTTGCCTCTTTCCGCTCACCAAAACTTTTCTTTTTATCACTCAAACCCTCTTTTACCACTTTGCTCAAGTTGCTACCCTTTCTATCTCTCTCTTGGCTATATCTCTTTTTTTCTAGCTCTTGGCCTTCTTTCTTTTCTTTTCTTTTCCCTCAATCTCACTTTTTTTTCCTCCCCTTTGTTTTTCCATTACTTTCCTCAATCTCTTTTGATCCTCAAATACTTGAGAAGGACTTTAAAGGTGCAAGAGTATACTTCTTGCCATTAAGCTCAGGAGTTCTTTCTTCCATCATGAAAAACATTCCTATCATATTGCCACGGACGACCTAACAAGATGTGACAAGCTTGCATAGGGACCACATTACAAAGAACATCATCCACATACCTACCAACATTGAAGGAAATCATGCATTGTTTGTTGACTTTCAGTTCACCACTATCATTCAACCATTGGAGTCTATAGGGCTTAGAGTGTTTCATGCATGCAAACTCTAACATGTTCACCAAGTGTGGACTCACCACATTAGCACAACTACCATTATCAATAATCATAGGACACGTTTTTCCCTTTATTCCACACCTAGTATGAAATATATTCTCCCTTTGTTCTTCACTATTGATTCCTAAATTAATAGTCATAATCCTCTGAACTACCCCAACCAAACCATCATTAAAAGGCAACTTTACATCATCTTCACTCACACCTTCCTCTTCTTCCTCTTCCTCACTTTTTTCTCCCTCATATTCTCCATCTATAGTCCTCCTAACTACCCCAACCAAACCATCATTAGGAAGTTCTACATCATCATTCACTTACTTCTCCCTCTTCTTCCTCACTTTTTTCACTCTCACATCCTCCATCTTCTCTCAAAAGAATATTTCTTCTATTTGGACATTCATGCATCATATGACCTCTTTCCTGACATTTGTGACATTGAATGGAACTAGAAGGTTTAGAGGATCTAGAATTGAAAGCTTTACCTCCCTCTTCCTCGTCAACTTTACCTCTCCCCTTGTATTCTTGAGGTCTAGAAATTACTTCTTATTTTGCCCATGGCTTCTTGGAATTGGTGTTTGGCCGACTTCTCCATGAGCTAGCTTGCTGCCTTCTTTTATTTTGCTTTTCTATTTTTACAGCCAAATCTACTAACTCATCTATAGTTACATATTGTTGTATCTCTACTACATCAACTATTTCTCTATTTAAACCATTAAGAAATCTAGCCATAGTGGCCTCTTCTTTTTCCATACAATTAGCTTGGATCATAGCCATATACATAGCTTTAAAGTATTATCAACAGTCATGGTTCCTTGCTTCAAGGTCTGAAGACGCAGTTGTAGGTCTCTTTGGAAGTGGGAAGGCACAAACCTCTTCCTCATGACTCTCTTCATCTCGGTCCAAGTAGTAATGGGTGGTTCTCCATCTTGTTGTCTGTTCCTTGCAAGTTTTTTCCACCAAATAGAAGCATAATCAGAAAGTTCAACAACAACAAGCTTAACCTTATTACCTTCAGAGTAGTTGTGACAGTCAAAGATGACCTCAACTTTCCGCTCCCAATCAAGGTACAAGTCTGGGTCTCTTGTGCCCTTGAAAGATGACATCTTCATTTTTATGCTACTAATATTATCATCTTTTACTCTACCTCGTTGTCCCCTCCTATCTCTTCCCACCCTATCTAGATTTACATAAAGATCATCAACAAAATCATTTATAGAGTTTTCTTGATTTACAATGGGGGCATGAGGTACATTTCTTCTATTATGAAGCCTAGGATTATTTCGAGGTTGTACATAGGTTGATTTCCCCTCCTAAGTGCATCTATTGTCTCATTTTGTTCAACAATAGTATTCCTTACCTCTTGGAATTGCAGGTTCCATCTGTCAAATTGTTGATGCATAGCTTGTAGAGTGAAATCATTCCTTGCTCGGATTTCAACTTCTTGAAGAGCCCTTTGTTCATCATCACTAGCACCTGTACGAGACATCTTTAAAAAAAAAGACAGTTATCACTCAAACTTGGCTCTTTCCCTCAATTGTTCTTGCCCACTCTTGCCTTTTCCTCCTCAATTAACCTTTGAAATTACCTTGTAGATTTATAATTAAACCCAACTGGTATCAAAGTCCTTAGTAGTAAAATAAGGAATTTTAGGGCACTAAAGAAAATGAAGAACCAATCCTAGAAAGAGTAGGATTTAGTTGAAACAAAACTCGAACAAAGGAAAAGGATTTTTAGAACAAGATCAAAGGAGTAAGAAAATTGATTTTTTTTCTTATCCTTAAAGTAGGATCCCCTTTTCTTGTTTCCTTTTTTGATTTTGGAAACAAATACAAATAAAATCTGATTTCTTGAAGAGCAATATGTTTCTCTGTTTTTTTTGAAAGTTTTTTTTTTTCGTTTTTTTTTGTACTTTTTTTATAGTGTACTATTCACTGCTACAGTAACTTCTTTTAAAACTTTTCTTGTGTTCAGAAATCCCTAAGATTTATCAATTATGGAATCTTGATACAACCGCTCTGATACCACTTTATAACACAAAGGTTGGGAGATCCAAGAACTTAAAGAAAATAAGTTGATGAAATGTGGAAGCAGTAAAGAAATACATTGGAATTGAGAAACTAAGAAAAATAAACTAGATATGTGGAAATTCAAGGAAAGATCCAAGAACCCCGAGATTATGTTAATCTAGATTTTGACAAGATTCTAATGACAACAAGTTGGTTATGTAACCAATTGCCTTCACTAGAGATAAGCTAATCAAGAACTAGATTCAGATCTTGACTTCTAGTTTGAATAACTTACGACAACAACTAGTCTCTCTTCGAAGAATATCAAAAGAAATCAAAGATATTACAAGAAAGAAAATTATCATACTACATGGTTGCAAGATAAATCTCAAAGTAAAGTTCACAATGTTTCAAAAAAGCTCACAATAATAATATTAATCTTCAATATTCTTCGCTAAAATGAAAGACAAGCACCCCTTTATAAAGTAGTAAAGAAGGAGCTAGTCAAGACTTCAATAAATGAGAATTATATTCCCTCGAAGCATAGAAGACTACCCATACTAAGACCCATGTAGTCAAGACTTCAATGAATGAGAATTATATTGCCTAGAAGCATAGACGACTACCCGCTCTAAGATCAATGTAGTCAACATACACATAGACAATGCAAGTCAACATAGATTAAAACAAATATATTCTAGAAACTATTTTTTGGCTTATTTGGGCTGCTAAAAGTTCCTCTCTTTTTGGGGCATATTTGGGCCTCATTCCATCTCCTCTTTGACTTTAATTTGGGCCTCATTCCATCTCCTCTTTGACTTTAATTTGGGCCTCCAAATAGTTGTAAGACTTGGCCCAAAGATCCTCTTAGTGTTGGAGCTCATCTTCTAATATAAGACACTTTTTAATTGCCAATTGAAGCCCATTAAGCTTGTCTTGAAATTTCTTTGTTTGAGACCTTGTCATGCGCCTTCTTGGAGCTTCCAGAGCTTCATCCTTCTCCTTTAATGATGTTGAGCTGCCATGAATGCTACTAGATGGACGTGCATGAAAGTTCAGTGTCGAGCCGAGGGAAGCGGGCATGGACGTGAGGCTTGGATCGCATGTACTTTCCAAGAGAGGCAGTTTCAAGTACCTTGGGTCGGTTATCCAGGGGGATGGGAGATTGATGAGGATGTCACACACCGTATAGAGGTGGGATGGATGAAATTGAGGTTAGCATCTGGAGTCCTGTGTGACAAGTGCCACCGCTACTCAAAGATAAGTTTTATAGAGCGGTGGTTGGACCAGCCATGTTGTATGAGCCGAGTGTTGGCCAGTTAAAAACTCACATATCCAGAAGATGAAAGTAGCAGAAATGAGGATGTTGAGGTGGATGTGCGGACACACTAGGATGGATAAGATTAGGAATGAAGATATTCGGGAGAAGGTGGGCGTGGCTCCCATGGATGACAAGATGCGGGAAGCGAGGCTCAGATGGTTCGGGCACGTATAGAGGAGAAACTCGGATGCCCCGGTAAGAAGCTGCGAGTGGTTGGGGTTGGTAGGTACGAGGAGAGCTAGAGGGCGGTCTAAGAAGTATTGGGGAGAGGTGATCAGGCGGGATATGGCGAGGCTTCAGATCTCCGAGGACATGACCCTCGATAGGAAGCTATGGAGGTCCAGCATTAAGGTTGTAGGTTATGAGGTAGTTGAGCATATTTAGTCTACCGGTGTGAGGCTAGGCTGATAGGATTTAGTTTTGGACTGCTAGTGGTCTGTTGTGTTTACACTATTGTTCTGTTTTCATAGAGCCGGGCTTTATTTACTGGTTGTTAGTTTTGCTTTCCATCTATTTGCTGGTTTGTTGTGATATTATTTCTATGATTTTTTGTTGATGGTACTGATATATTGTCTATTTTCGTCTTCTTGAGCCGAAGGTCTATCGGGAACAACCTCTCTACCCCTCGGGTAGAGGTAATGTCTGCGTACACACTACCCTCCCCAGACCCCACTTGTGGGATTTTACTAGGTTGTTGTTGTGTTGTTGTTGTTGATATCTTTCCCCCTCGACATCGTTTTGCTTTTCTGTAATAACTTTCATTAATGCAATCAAGCTTTCATTCTCAATTCTCATTTCTATTCTCTCAATTGCTCTTGACATTGGTTTTCCCGTACGGCACTGACAATCTCATCTAGCGTACGGAGGGGACCTCAGTTGGCGGATAGTAACTGCACTGACATCAGTTGCTCAGCTTTACGTCACCCTTCCAAGGAAATCTCAGGAAGGCCCCGTGTAACAGTTGGTATCAGAGCCTAGGCTCGACATCGGACGTGGGAACACATTGCTTACCATTTCTGACCATTGTGAATCATCGCGGCTCTTGAAGAGACGGTTGATGTATTACGGCGCATCGTGGATACGGTGCCTGAACTAAGAACCAGCCTAGTGCAAAGGTTGGACGACTTGGACTACAGGATGCCGCAGGCCGAAGTTGACATAGCAAACATCATTCGCGACTCTGAAGGAGACCGACAAATGGCAACCACAGAGGCAACCGAAATTTATAGCAAATTCGAGGACCTCCAACAAGAGCGTGCAGAGGATTTAGCTCATAGAGAACAAGAGGTAGATAGGGTGACTGCCATGCAGTAAACCGTAGACAACCTGATAGGCCAACTAAATGTTGTCAATGCTGCCCTACAAAGCCTACTTCGAGGAGGTGAAAACCAAATCATGGTTGATGTGAACCTCGCCCCTGTGCCACAAATGTTGAAAATTCCGGAGCCAAAGCCATACAACGGAGCTCAGGATGCTAAAGAAGTGGAAAACTTCATCTTCGACATCGAACAATACTTCGATGCCGAGGGTGAGTTGGAAGAAGCCAAAAAGGTAGAAACTGCTGCCATGTATCTTCCGGGTGATGCCAAACTCTGGTGGCGAGTGAAATACGAAGTCATCAGGGCCGGGGAAGATACTCTCAAGACAGAACTGAAGGTAGTCATACGCCTGCAGTTCTTCACCGAAAACGTGGAGTACAATGCACGGAGAATGCTACGGGAGCTCCGCCAGACCAGGTCAGTGCGAGATTACGTGCGGGAATTCTCCGCGCTCATGCTAAACATACGGGATATGGATGACAAAGAAAAACTCTTCACATTCCTAGAAGGTTTGAAACCTCATGCCCCTATGGAGCTGCAAAGACAAAGGGTAGATACTATGCCCAAGGCGATCCAAGCTGCGGAATGCCTTGGGGATTATCATATGGAAACTCCGAAGGATAGGCCTCATCCGCCTGTCCGAGGGGGTTAACGGGAGCCAGCCTAGCAATGGTGCCCCTTGCAGAAGTGGAGGAGATTGGAGTGCAACCAAATCCAAGACTCCTTCCTCAAGCAGCAACAATGCTGCATCCGTCAACAACAACCTGGGAAGGAAACCCCCTTCAGAATGCCGTCATTGCAGCGGGCCATATTGGAACAATGAATGCCCACATATACAGATCAACGCTCATCAGACTGTTGAGGATGGGTCAAATGACGACTCAGACGAGGTAGAACAAGTAAGTGCCTTCAATGCAATTGTTGGCTCCATCCCTAATACCTTTGAGGGAACTAGTGCTGTGGGAACTAGTGCTGGTATCCCTAAGAAGGACTCATGCCCAACCGCCAAGAAACGGAAAAAGAAGGCGGATGAGAGGCCTCCTCCTACACAAGAGAGGACCTTAATGTTCGTCGAAATGAAAGTAAACGGTAAACCCATTCGGGCAATGATAGACATGGGTGTTACCCACAACTACTTAGCCTCAACTCAAGTGAAGTGCCTCGGCCTAGTTGTGCAAAGAGTAAGTCATGTCAATTCTATCAACTCACCACCCCAACTAGTGAGTGTAATAGGCAAAGAAGTGCCCATGAAGCTTGGACCTTACGAAGGAAGATTCAACCTACGCGTCGCAGTAATAGATGACTTCGAATTGATAGTGGGATTTGAATTCCTGAGACAAACCAACACCATACCCGTACCATATGCCAATATGCTCCTGATGATGGGAGAAAACGGGGCCAAACCCCGCATCATACCGTGCATGTCCATAAAGATGGCTGCTGAAAACATCTCGGCCATGAAGTCGAAGGAGGGAGTCAAAAGACATGAACCTATGGTTCCGGCTACCCTCAGCAATAAGAATCAAAAATCATATCATCGGCTTCAAACGGCTGATAACGCTCCTCAGTGTGTGAAGACTTGTCAAGCATGCCAGAAGGACAAGGACCGCTCGGCACAAGCGAGACTCTTCGAGCCACTACCTGTCCCAAAAAGACCTTGAGAAAGTGTTTCCCTGAATTTCATCACAGGATTACCCAAGGTCGGAGATCTTGCAACCATTTTGGTCGTGTTAGACCGGGTTTCCAAGTATGCCACCTTCGTAGCAGCCCCACAAAACATATCAGCAGAAAGTACATCTCGACTCTTCTTCTCTTATATTTTCAAATACCGGGGCCTGCCCAAAGACATCGTTAGTGATCGCGACTCACACTTCACTAGCAACTTTTGAACCTAGCTCTTTAGGTTCCTCGGGTCAAAATTGAGTTACAACTCAAGCTTTCATCAACAATCTGATGGCCAGGCAGAACGGTTCAATGACATGCCGGAGGAATATCTCTGCCACTTGTAACCGAATCAATGAAGAATTGGATGAAGCTTCTGGATGCTGCTTAACTATGTTTCAATTCACAAAAGAGCTCTAGTACATACAAAAGCGCTTTTGAAATTGTTACCGGACAACAACCACTACTCCCACAAACTATGAATGCTCCAAACATGTCAAAATCTCCTCGAGCCGACTACTCCCATAGACTATGAATGTTCCAAACATGTCAAAATCTCCTCGAGGGAATGGGAGCGAAATATGGAGATAGTGCGGAGCTATCTTGTCACAGCCCAAGAGCGGACAAAGAGGTATGCCGATCAAAATCTTCGCTTTGTCCAACGCTTAGCAGGAGACAAAGTGATGCTAAGAATTCCAAAGCAGTACTTGTTTGCAGAGAGGACCCATGACCCTCACCTATTGCAAAAATACATCGGACCCTTGTCCATTGAAAAACGCATTGGGAAAGCCACATACAAGGTGAATATCCCAGCCCGGTGGAAGATCCATCCAATCTTCCATGTTAGCCGCCTGAAATCTTTTTAGAAAGACATGGAACATCATTCACAAAGTCAACTCACAAGACCGAGGGAACAGACCTCCCAGCCTACAAGAGCCTGATCAATCATCACCTTGCAGGGAAGGCTCCGAGGACGTAGCCAACTCGGATGGGGGAGAATGTCATGGGCTTCTTTCTAGCCATGCCCCATGACCCCTTGGACGTGCCCCATGGCGTCCTGGCAAGCCTACCAACGCCCCGCGCCATGGTTGACCCTTTGGTCTAGGCAGCCAAGTGACAAGCGCGTAAGTGCCTCTGTCGCCCCACCGATAGCCCTCGCCGGCGCCCAGCGGTTGGCACAACAGTGTCCCGCGCAAAGACCATGATGATGCCAACAGTAAGTACGACACGTACTGCTATAACGTGATGCCGTTCGGATTAAAAAATGCCGATGCCACTTATCAATGCCTAGTAAACCGGATGTTTGAGGAACAAATATGAAAATCGATGGAGGTTTACACTGACGATATATTGGTTAAGTCCCTTAGAGCAGAGGACCATTTAAAATATTTGCAGGAGACCTCAGCATATTGAAGAAGTACAATATGCAGCTGAACCCGAAGAAATGTGCGTTCGGAGTCGGATCAGGTAAATTCCTCGGATTCATGGTATTCAACCGATGAATCGAGATCAACCCCGACAAAATCAAAGCAATCGAAGATATCACAGTCGTGGACGACGTGAAGGCCGTGCAAAGATTAACCGGACGCATAGCCGCCCTGGGACGATTCACCTCGAGATCCTCGGATAAGAGTCATTGATTCTTCTCGCAAGAAGAACAATTTTTCGTGGACCCCGGAGTGCCAACGAGCCTCGGAGGAACTCAAGCGGTATCTATTGAGCCCACTGTTGCTTCACAAACCAAAGGCAGACGAATAACTATACCTGTACTTGGCAGTATCAGAAATAATGGTAAGTAGAGTTCTGGTCCGTGAAGAACAAGATACGCAATTTTCAATTTACTATGTCAGCAGGACTCTAGGTGAGGCCGAAACTAGGTACCCTTACTTGGAAAAGTTGGCACTCGCTATGCTAAACGCCTCTAGGAAATTGAAATCGTATTATTAGTGCCACCCCACATGTGTTGTGACAACTTACCTGTTGCGAAATATTATGCATAAACCCGAACTCTCGAGACTATTGGCCAAATGGGTCGTGGAAATCAGTGGGTACGATATTGAGTATCGACCCCGGACAGCCATCAAATCTCAAATTTCGGCAAATTTCGTGGCTGACTTTACGTCGACCCTAATATCGGAGGTCGAAGTTGTTGGTAAACTCAGGGACGTCCTCGGGAATCTGGAACCTCTTTACGGACAGTGCCTCGAACGCGAAAAGGTCCGGACTCGGCATCGTGTTGAAGCCACCGACAAGCAATGTAGTTAGACAATCTATTAAGACTGTAAAATTGACTAACAACGAGGCCGAATATGAGGACATGATTGCAGGTCTCGAATTAGCCAAAAGCTTGGAGGCAGAGGTGATCGAAGCTAAGTGCGATTCCCGCCTCATGGTAAACCAAGTTAATGGAACATTCGAGGTCAGAGAAGAATGAATGCAAAGGTACTTGGATAAGTTGCAGCTAGCATTACATCGGTTCAAGGAGTGGACGTTACAACACGTACCCGGGGATCAAATCAGTGAGGCTGATGCCCTTACTATCTTAGGGTCATCGGTCGAAGATAATGAGCTCAATTCGGGGGCAGTCGTGCAACTCATGAGATCGGTGGTGGAAGACGGCCTTGCCGAGGTAAACTCTACAAATGTGACTTAGGATTGGAGAAACAAATACGTAGAATATCTGGAAAAATTCCCACGGATCCAAAAGAATCGAGGGCACTGCGCACGAAGGCAACTTAGTTTAGCTTGTTCGAAGACGGAACCTTGTTTAAAAGAATGTTCGATGGCCCACTGACAATATGCCTGGGACCAGGAGATACCGAGTATGTTCTGAGGGAAATCCACGAGGGCACCTGTGGAAATCATTCGGGCGCCGAATCATTGGTTCGAAAAGTGATCAGAGCAAGCTATTACTGGATCGACATAGAAAAGGACACGAAGGAGTTCGTACGAAAATGCGATGGGTGCCAACGACATGCTCCAATGATTCACCAGCCCGGGGAGCTGCTGCATTCGGTTTTGTCGCCATGGCCGTTCATGTGGACATCGTTGGTCCCCTTCCATGGGCATCCGGTAAGGGCATCCGGTAAGGCCCAATTTATTTTATTTATGACTGACTATTTTTCTAAGTGGGTAGAAGCTCGGGCATACGAGAAGGTCAGGGAGAAGGAGGTCATTGATTTCATTTGAGACCACATCATATCTCGGTTTGGAATGCCAGCCGAGATTGCGTGCGACAACTGAAAACAATTCATCGGTAGCAAAGTAACCAAATTTCTTGAAGACCACAAGATCAAAAGGATCCTATCAACACCCTACCACCCTAGTGGGAATGGACAAGTCGAATCGACCAACAAAACCATACTCCAGAACCTTAAAAGAGGTTGACCGACGCCAAAGGAAAATGGAAGGAAATCCTACCCGAAGTCCTGTGGGCATATCGTACGACCTCGAAGTCCAGTACCGGGGCCACTCCATTCTCATTGGTTTACGACGCCGAAGCTCTAATACCGGTCAAAGTCGGAGAACCAAGTATCAGATTCTGATATGTAACAAAGGAATCAAATGACGAGGCCCTGAGTACGAGCCTAGAGCTATTGGATGAAAGGCGCGAGGCCGCCCTTGTTTGGTTGGCTGCCCAAAAGCAACGGATCGAGAGATTACAACAGAAGGGCCTACCTTCGATACTTCAATGTGGGGGACTTAGTGCTGAGGAAGGTCACGCTAAACACCCGAAACTTGAACTAGGGAAAGTTGGGGCTGAACTAGGAAGAACCATATCATATCATCGAAATCACCAGAAAGGGGTCCCACAAACTCGGAACGATGAACGACGAACAACTACCGAGCAATTGGAACATAACTCTCCTGAAACGATATTACTGCTAAGGTACGACCATATTTGTTTTCTTTTACTTATATTTTGGACTAAAGCTTACAAGTAATCGACAAGGAACATTACAAAATTTTTAGGCCTGAAGCACACGTTGCTCTCTTTTTTCCTTGAACCAGTTTCGTCCCAAATGGGTTTTTCGGCAAGGTTTTTAACGAGGCAACAATGGATCGTGCTTACTTAGAATCGAAGACAGGTCACAAACTAGTGTCGAAGGTCACATTAATAGTATCCGAGTCTTCTCTATAATCAACCTCGAATACGGGGGAACATTACCCTTGGATATCGACTTTAGCAAGGGAAGAAACTTCGTAACCGAAAGGTCTCGATCTATAGGATCTATTGTAAGGGCCAAACGATCAAATGAATCGTGCCCACATAGATTGTGTAATTATGATACACAAGAATAAAAAGAAGTCTCTTCCTTGCGGATAAGTATCGTTGTCTTTTTAAGTTTTTTGCATTTCTTAAGAAATTCCCTACTTCTGATCCGGAGGTCAACCGATTGGAAGTATTGTCTAGCCAACCCTTTCCTTTGCGGCCTCATAGATTAAGCCGTAAATGATCGTAACACTATCCTTTGTGTCTATAGGCCTCAGTGCTCCATCATGAGACTTTTCTCCGATACCGAGAAGAATTAAACCACCACGAGGCCGAGGTCCTCACTCGGACAAATCGGCCTAGCCAACCTCGGTCTCGATCTTCATTGATGCTTGAGAGGGGGGCTTTGGTGGCCCGGCGCGCAAGTTTAATTAGTCCTCCCGGAAGAATCGGGGACTGTATAGACGCATCAGGTAATCAAAGGTGGAATGGGCATCCGTCAATCTTGCTCACGAAGAATCGGAGGAGAATGACTATCCTCCAGAACGACGGATGGATTTGACCAAAGGCACACCTCGTACCTTTTGCAGAACCGGATGATCACGGGGTCCAACGGGCTCAACGTAAAAGGATAAGTGTAAACACTTAAGTATCCTTAACGTGGGTAGTGATGTCTTCTTCGGGCTCGGGAATCACCACGTCCTTTCCTGCCTAGTTGCAGTCCTTTATGACCGTAGGGAGTATGTCCTCGATGATCGAGCAAATATACCTCGACACCTTTTCACCACGGCCCGAAACGGGTGAAGGTTTCTTAACCTTGAAGTCGGCGGTCACCAAGCACCCGCCAGGAATAAACGCGTCAATAGGAGGTTCCCCGCTGGTCGGCCGGGAAGAAGATAACGGTTTCTTTTTGAGGGATTCTCTTAGAAGTCTTCACCATTTTTTGTGTTGGTAAAGATGAAGAAAGAGTTAAGGGCACGCTCAATGGTTCAGACAAGCGGGAATTCTTACAAAGCTCTCAAGAAATCTGGGTACAAGTACTAGAAAATGCAAGATCTTTTAAAGAACAAAGGTAGGAAAAGATTGGATGTAAAGTTTGAATGAATGAAGGAGCGGGTATTTATAATTTTCAAACGGCGGTTCAAAGCCAGGAGTGGCCGAATAGCAACTGACGAGCATTTAATGCCATTAAGACGTGACTGACTAGACGTTTCACATATTTTGTCATTTCTAACGCGGGGTATCGAGAAATAACAACATATTATAACACGTGTTATGTATAGAAAGAATTTAAAGAGAAAATAGGCTGGATTATGTAGTCTATATGATCTTTTTGGCAAACTTTTGGTTTAAAGTATAAGGCAATTGAATTTAAATGCTCTTTATCTTGCAAATTTTTGTTAATATTTATATAATTCTCTGTTTCATACTTTGGATTTGGATTTCATATCTGACATCTTACAAACTTCGACTAATTTTTATATAATTTTGTGTTTCATGTTTCGGATTTGGCTGATTTCATATCTCACTTAGTTTATAAATTTTATATAGGTTATTTGGACAATTATTATTCGTAACAAAAAATTGGTTAGATATTCAATCTAAGTCTTATTAGTTAATGTTATATAATGCTAATTGATATGCCAACCAAGTTGCTTTTTAATTACAAGCAACTTGCACGAAAGATAAAATATTTTTATCCACTTTCAAAACACATGTTCAAATAAGAAGTGATTATAGATAAATTGGTTTAAAATTAAAATTTCTGCATGAAACAAATGAAGGATTAAATCCAATAAGAAATTCGATATTAATAAGGAATAGGAGTTACTATAACGACCCAGCCGATCGTTTTGAGTGTTGTAGTCCAGTTTCCCCATTTACTGCTTATTTTATGCTCAATTGTCGTAAGGTGACTTGTCAGGGTAGTTAGTTCGGCTCGGGAATGTTTCGGAATGAGGTGAGACATTAGTCTTAAGGTTGGAAGCTTAAGTTGAAAAGGTTGAACGGATGTTGACTTATATGTAAATGGCTCCAGAATGGATTTTTGATGATTCCGATAGCTCGGTTGGGTAATTTTGAACTTAGGAGTGTTTTCGTATAGTGATTTGGAGGTCCATAGTTGAATTAGGCTTGAAATTACAAAAGTTAGAAAATGAGAAGCTTTGGAAATTGAGAAGTTTGACCGAGAGAAAATTAGGCTTGAAATAGCGAAAGTTGGAAGAAAGAGAATTTTATTTGTAAGATAAAGAGCATTTAAATTCAATTGCCTTATACTTTAAACCAAAAGTTTTCCAAACAGATCATATAGACTACATAATCCAGCCTATTTTAATCGTGTCAATTTAATTCACGTATCCTTAAAACCACTTATAAATTCAATTGTTATCCGATTCTGAGGGTAAACATATTTATGTTCAATCCTCTATTGTTCTTATTCTATAAGCCACTGGTTTGCATTTCATGTCCAACATTAAGGAGATGTTTATCCTTTACACTGAAGGCAAAAGGAGAGAATTATAACCAATTTAGTATCTATCCAACCAAAAGGAGAGGAGAAACCTATACCCTAGAGTATCTGTTGAATACCTGTTTAAAGGAAGATTCCTGGAGTATCCAGATTGCAGTGAAACCTATCATCATAAGTTTTCTGGACATTTGCTTTGCCAATTACAGTAAGTGCAGTTGCATATTACAAGTTCTTTATATATGTTTCAAATTTGTCTTTCCCTTTTTCCTATATCAGGTATACTGTGGAGTGAAGGTGAACCAGGGATAATTCATTACATGAATACAGAGGCTCCTCCATTTAAGAACTTACCGCATGAAATAATACTTCAAGAAGGATCACCAACATTAGATGATCAGTTCAGCCAAAATAGAGCTCCTCTTAGTAGCTTCGCGAAAACATCCCCTCATGTGATTGTTGGTTCCATCCTTGTTGCTACAGAGAAGCTTCTAAATGTTCACCCATTTGATGGATCCAAAGTACTTGTTGTGAAGGTGAATCAAAGCACAGGTTTTCAAGGTCTGGTTGTCAACAAACATATAAGCTGGGACTCGCTTGATGAACTTAAAGATAACTTACAGCTTCTGAAGGAGGCTCCTCTATCTTTAGGTGGCCCTGTTATGGAACGTGGAAGGCCTCTCGTTTCATTGTCCAGAAAGTATATTGTTAACCAGTCCATGGAAGTATTACCAAATGTTTATTTTCTTGACCACAGGGCCACAATAAGCATCATAGAAGAGGTCAGGCTAGGAAACCAGTCAATCCATGACTTCTGGTTCTTTTGGGGATTTTCATGTTGGGGTTGGGACAAGCTATTTGATGAAATTTCTGAAGGAGCTTGGGTAGTTAGAAATCATGATGAGGAGCAAATAGATAGGGCTTGGAGATGACCTAGATCTTCTGGATCAGGTTAAATTGCTGAATTAGGTATTCCTTTTGAGAGAGTTAACAATAGAATTTGCTTTACATTAGGCAGTGACTATCACAAGAGTTGTGCATAGGTGTATAACAATAAGACAACATTCAAATACACTTATGTGTTCTGCTTTTTGTTCCATATCTTTCATTTGACTGACTTCGTTGTGAGTCGGTCTCTGTCCCTCCCTCATCTCTCTATACCCCCCCCCCCTAACACAGACCCCACATATGAACTTAGGGTAGTTTGGTTCGTGGATAATGTTATATAGAGATTATAACACGATTAAAATAGGCTGGATTATGTAGTCTATATGATCTTTTTGACAAACTTTTGATTTAAAGTATAAGGCAATTGAATTTAAATGCTCTTTATCTTGCAAATTTTTGTTAATCTTTATATAATTCTCTGTTTCATACTTTGGATATGGATTTCATATCTGACATCTTTCAAACTTCGGTTAATTTTTATATAATTTTGTGTTTCATGTTTCAGATTTGGTTGATTTCATATCTCACTTAGTTTATAAATTTTATATAGGTTATTTGGACAATTATTATTCGTAACAAAAAATTGGTTAGATATTCGATCTAAGTCTTATTAGTTAATGTTATATAATGCTAATTGATATGCTAGCCAAGTTGCTTTTTAACTACAAGCAACTTGCACGAAAGATAAAGTATTTTTATCTACTTTCAAAGCACATGTATGAGATAAGGAGTGATTATAGATAAATTGGTTTAAAATTAAAATTTCTGCATGAAATAAAGGAAGGATTAAATCCAATAAGAAATTCGATATTAATAAGGAATATGAGTTACTATAACGACCCAACCGATTGTTTTGAGTGTTGTATCCTCGTTTCCCTATTTACAGCTTTTTGTATGTTCAATTGTCGTAATGTGACTTGTTGGGGTAGTTAGTTCGGCTCGGGGATGTTTCAGAATGAGTTGAGACATTAGTTTCAAGGTTGGAAGCTTAAGTTGAAAATGTTGATCGGATGTTGACTTATATGTAAATGGCTCCGGAATGGAGTTTTGATGGTTCCGATAGCTCGGTTGGGTAATTTTGAACATGGGTGTTTTCGTATAGTGATTTGGAGATCCGTAGTTGAATTAGGCTTGAAATCGCGAAAGTTGGAAAATGAGAAGCTTTGGAAAGTGAGAAGTTTGATTGAGAGCCGTCTTTGTGGTTACCAGACACATATTTTGGTTCCGGGAGTTGGAGTAGGTATGTTGTATCATTTATGACTTGAGTGCAAAATTTGCGGTCAATCGAACTTGATTTGATAGGTTTCGGCATCGAATGTAGAAGTTAGAAGTTTATAAGTTCATTAGGCTTGAACCGATGTGTGATTTGTGGTTTTAGCATTGTTTGATGTGATTTGACGCTTCGAGCGAGTTCATATGATGATTTAGGACTTGTTGGTATGTTTGGTTGAGGTCCCATGTGCCTCGGGTGAATTTCAGATGGCTAACGGAGGGAAACGGGACTTTGAAGATTGCTGAAGCCTGCTGGTGTGGAGTGTTCTGGTTTCTTCAATGCGATTGCGTGGATAGGTTCCCGATCACGAAGGGTTGTTGGTCACTGATGAAGTTTGTTTTATGCGATCGTGAGGTGAGGTCCGCGGTTCCGTAGCTAGAGCAGTTAATGCATCGCGAACACGTGGGCCAAGCTGCATTCACGAAGAAGAAGTGAGGCGATTGGGTTCAGGCGCGTTGTTCTATGCGAACGCGTGGGTCTATCCGCGATCGCGTAGGCCTAGGAAGCCTATGCATCGCGTTCGCTTGAGTTTTTATGCGATCGCGTAGAGTAAATTCTGGGGGCAGTTGAGTTTGTGCTTCGCAATCGCGAAGCTTCTCCCACGATCATGAAGAAGGGACATCTGGGTAGACTTAAATATTTCAAAACCAGGGTTTGAGTTCATTTTACAACTTTGATCTTGGGAGCTCGGATTGAGGTGATTCTTGGAGAGATTTTCAAGGAGTGATAGGGGTAAGTGATTCTTACTTAGTTTTGGTTAAATTTCATGATTATATCTTTGATTTCATCATTTAATTATTGATTTTGGTTGAAACAAAATGGGGAAAAATGAAGAAAAACTTCTTAGGCCGAATTTTGGGGATTTGAGCAAGATTTTGGTATCAGATTTTTGTAGTTTTGGTATGGTTGGACTCGTGGTTTAATGGGCGTTCGAAATTTGTAACATTCATCAGATTCTGAGAAGTGGGCTCGGGGGTTGTCATTTGAGTTGACTTTTTGACTTTTGATTAAGAACTTAGCATTTTTATATGGAATTGATTCCTATAGTTTGAGTTGATTGTATCGAATTGTTTGTGGCTAAATTCGAGGCATTTCCCGGCCGAATCGCGAGGCAAAGGCTTATTAGAGTAGATATTTGCATGGTTTGAGGTAAGTAACACTTCTAAACTTGGTTCTGAGGGTATGAAACCCCTGATTACATGTTTTGTGATTGGTGTTGAGGTGACTCACATGCTAGGTGACGTGCGTGTGGGTGTGCACCGTAGTAATTGTGACTTGGTCGATTCCATGGAACTGTATAGTTGAATAATCTTGTCGTTATCCGTATATTCTCCATTTGTTAGAGAAATTGAGCTGCAAGTCATGTTAGAAATCATGCTTAGTGTACATGCTAGTACTGTTGGGACCCATAGAGGTTGTGTTGCATGTTGAATTATTTGCTTAAATTGCAATTATGTACTCAGTCACAACTATTATTTCCATATTATATTTCAGTCTTTGTTGCCATTTATTGATACATCCTATCATCATTGTCCGGCTGATTATTATGATTCTTGTGAGCCTGAGACACTAGAGAAATTGATGACTGAGTGAGGCCGAGGGCCTGATTGTGAGGATATTTATGGGATCAGGTTGCACACCGCAACATGCTTTATTGATTCATGCCATGATTGGCTTATTATAGCGCTTGGGCTCAATCTGTCCCTCGGGAGTTTGCACACCCACAGTGAGCGCATGTACCTACTGAGTGCGAGTGCCGGGCAATTGGGAGGATTGAGTGACTATGAGGATGGAGTGATTGATACTCTGCGAGTATGCATATGAATCCCTGTTATGTATTACAGTTGGCATACATAACTGACATGTAGATGTCGAGATGTATCCTTCTTTTTTTCCAGTTACACTTGACATATCGTACGCGTTTGAGCTTTAACTGTTGAACATGAAAGCATGCCTACATTTATGTAATTGGAATGTACTTGTGATGCTCGTCACTGCTTTTATCCCAAAAGTTAGACTTGTTACTTACTGAGTTGGTTGTCACGCTATACCCTGCACTTCGTGTGCAGATCCAGGTATTTCCGGTCACGGTGGTTGTTGATCTAAGAGTTTTCAGCCGTTCGGAGATTATCGAGGTAGATGCCTTGGCGTCCACAGACCTTGACTCTCCTCCCCTATCTCTCAGTTTTATTTATTCAGTTCTACTTTCTTAGATAGTGTATTAGACTATGTATTTGTGTAAATGCTCATGTACTCAGTGACACTTGAGTTTTGGAAAATTTCTGTATCAAGTTGTGACGTTTTAATCCAGTTTTATGAGATTTTCACTTATTTAAACCTGATTTTGTATATTTTGAATTTTAAAGTGTTGGTATGTATGATTTGTTGGCTTGCCTAGTATTATGATAGGCGCCATCACGACAGGTTGGGTTTTGGGTCGTGACAAGTTGGTATCAAAGCCTAGGTTACATAGGTCTCACGAGTCATGAGCAGGTTTAGTAGAGTCTTGCGGATCGGTACGAAGATGTCTGTACTTATCTTTGAGAGGCTACCGAACCCTTAGGAAAACTTCACATTCCTGTATTCTTGTCGTGCGAATTTGTTGATTCTGTGAACTAAACTTTGGTTATTATATTCTCTCACAGATGGTGAGGACACATGCTACCCGGCCGGAGGGACGACCATCAGTACCACCAGCTAGGGCCATGAGAGACCGGGGCCGCGTTAGGGGCCGAGGTGCAGCTCGTACAACAACTAGAGCAGCACCTGCAGATCCACCAGTTGCTCCAGCTCAGGAGCAGGTTCAAGATGTGGTTGAGCTAGTGGAGCTAGCTCAGGCACTAGTTGTGCCCATTGTGATTCTTGGCCTTGAGCAGGCTTTGGCTTAGATATTGACTGTTTGCTCTAGACTTGCTCAGGCGGTTTATGTTCAGACCACGCCAACCACTTCTCAGGCCGGGGGAGGTACTCAGACTCCCGCTACCCATACTTTAGAGCAGGTGGTGCAGGGATTTCTAGAGATCCCTAATGACCAATCCTCGCATGAGTTGCTAAGGATCCAATAAGTCCAACATTGATTCCTTCAGATGTGTCAATTGGGAAAATACGCCCATAGTGACTAGGATGGATATCTCGTATTCGAAAACTAGCAGTGCGCCTTGTCAGTCCTCTAGGGCCCAATTAACTTAATTTTCTCTCATGAACTATTTGTGTCAATGGATTAGTTAGATCCAAAACTTGAGATAATGGATGTAAAACAAAAAAGGATTCATAAGTAGTTGTTAATGGAGTTGAGGTTACCAAATTCTGAGGTGTCGGTATCAATTTATGCCGAATTGCTCCACATATAGTCCCCCGAACCACATTTTCTAAATGAACCAGAGTCAATCCGAATTGATCTTGTAAAAGATTTGCGACAGAACAAATACGTTTATTTTTCAAATGATTCATATCATCAAGTGCACCCATTCCAAATTTCAGCCCAATCAAATGATCGGTGGTTGCCAATATATCTCGTGGTAACAAAAATGTACCGTTCTGGGGGTATATCAAGGTTCAGTCTTCGGTTCATATTTCGTCGACCAATCCTTCCTAATTCACATCTTTGTTGAAATAATTTCTTTTGTAATTCCTTACATAAGGATTCAGAAAATACCGGATCGTCACCTACACAAGCAAATTGTTGATAAAACTCCAAAATGACATTTTCTTTTGACCCAATTTTTTTTCTCTCCTTATCACTCAGAAAAGACAAAAAAATTGTAGGATAGCAAACATTCTCTAGAATTTCTCTTAGATTCAAACCTATAACTAATGATAGAACTAGAATAGATATTTTTTGTTTCCTACTTACACGAGCCCATATCCTTTCTTTTCTATAAATTTCTAATTCTGATCTTCCTCCCTAATCTGATATTATGATGCTGTTATAGATCGAAATTCTGTTATGGTCCAATTCTGATCATTAATAAATACCAGGACTTTGCAATATTTGATTGATCACAATTCTATATATTCCATTGACTATAGAAGTTCCCAGGAAATTCATTAGAGGAATGTTTTTGATAAAAAATATTTGTTCTTGCATATCCCTACTGTTTTTTCAAATTAATCCCGCGGATACATATAATTTAGAAGAATATGTGAGTGATTCAGACACCAGGGGTACTACCAGCCCAACCGGTTGCAGTTGCTCACACCCATCATTCAGTGAGGCTGAGCCAAAGGGTGCTCGGGACTTCTTGGATAGGTGCCATCGAATTCTTCGCACGGCGGGTATTCTGGAGACTAGTGGAGACTCCTTTACTACTTTTCAGCTATCAGGGGCTGCCTTCAGATGGTGGGAGGACTATGAGAGGAGCAGGCCAGTCGGTGTTGTACCACTTTTATGGCATGAGTTTTCCGTTCTCTTTTTGGAGAAGTTTGTGCCATAGACCCGCAGGGAGGAGCTGTGCAGACAGTTCGGGCAGCTACGTCAGGAGGGCATGTCTGTAACCCAGTATGAGATGAGATTTTCAAAGTTGGCTCATTACGCAGTTTGGTTGGTTCCCACTGAGAGGGAGAGGATTAGGAATTCATAGATGGCCTCCATTATCGGTTGTATTTTGTTATGACTCGGGAGTGTGTATCAGGTGCTAGGTTCGACGAGGTGGTTGATATTGCTCGACGGCTAGATTTAGTCTGTAGTCAGGATCGTGAGGAGAGAAAGGCCAAGAGGACTCGTGGTTCGGGTGGTTTCAGTGATGTTCCTTTTGGGGACAGTACTACCACAGTAGGGGTCGTCCTTATAGGCCCGCTTAGATGGCTCGTCCAGATCATCGTGGTGCATCAACTAGCCATGGTTCGCACGGTGCTCGTCTGGGTAAGTCATCTCTCTGTGGTCTCCCAACTCAGAGTTCATCCTGTGCTCCATCGGTTCAGGGTTCATCTGTGCTAGGTCCTTCTAGCAGTTACTCTGGTACTCGGGGCCCGATTCAGTCCCCACTACCAACAACGGGGAGTTGCTTCGAGTGTGGGGAGTTATGTGGAGACAATGTCCTCATAGCCTGGGAGGTCTAGTTCAACAAAGGGGTCAGGCTATGACTTCTGCACCTGTTACTTCACCACACGCCCAGCCAACTAGAGGTCTCCCTAGAGGGGGAGGCTGATCAGGTGGTGGTCAGGCCCGATTTATGCTATTCCTGCCAGACTAGATGTTGTTGCTTCATATGCAGTGATCACAGGTATTGTCTCAGTGTGCCACAGAGTTGCTTCCAAATTATTTGACCATGGTTCTATTTATTCCTATGTATCATCATATTTTACTCGTTATTTGGATATGCCCCATGAGTCCTTAGTTTCACCTGTTCATGTATCCATGCCGGTGGGGTGATACTATTGTTGTGGACCGTGTATATCGGTCGTGTGTAGGGGCTATTGGGGGATTGGAGACTAGAGTTAATCTCTTATTGCTTAGCATGGTCGATTTCGACGTGATTTTGTCGCGCCCCCTTTTTTTTCCTCACGGAGATCGGGTTTATGACATTGGTTGGGACAACTCTTTCCTTTTGGGGAAGGGATTTACATATTTTGAAGAGTCGCCACCTAATGATTCTAACGGTGCGTTAGGGCACCAAGGGGTTCAATTATAACTACGTTGCTAACCAGAGATTTGGGTAAGGGCTTGAAATTATCCTAAGGGGAAGGTGTTAGGCACCCCTCAGGATCCACAAGTGTGGTTTCCGGCCAAATAATTTCGTGAATTTGTACAACTAGCAAATAACAAGTAAAGGCTCAAATAAGAGGGGATTTAAGTCTTAAACATGTAGATGTTTAGAAAATAGTAAAGAAGATTAGCTTTTGAAAAGGAATTACGAGCTAGCATATGTGTCCTAGGTTTATAATAATATGGATCACATCAATGCAATACCCGGTAATCACTCCTCGAAGAGGGGCTACACGTGATATTAACGCACTGGTCATCATATCCATATTCTACCCTTCCCACCTCGTAAGGTTATTAAAACGAGTGTTGATCTCGACCTCTATTGCATGCTGTTACCCGTCCCTTCCTGTCAGTCCCGGAGGAAATTAGGACTCCTATCCTAAAGGAGGTGCTAGGCAGACCCTCAGGTTTTAAAGGTAAAATTCTAAGGCGACAGATAATAAAACAAGTAGGAATGCAGATAAAAGAAAGCATAGAAAACAGATAAAGGCTCAAATATTCCTCCACACACAGTACACATAAACAACATGTCTCATACACAATTAAGGTCCATATAGTTCAGAATCCTAAAGCATGGTATCTAGGTGATAGATAGATTATTGCATAACTCAGAGAGGAAGTCTTAATCAGGCTTGCCTACTGGTTTTAAGCATGCTGACAGTTAAACATGATCACAAAGACAGTTATGATTTTATCTTCTTTAAGTTAATTACCTAAGGCTTGCCTAAGTGTAGGATAACATGCAACAGTTATTCAGATTTGTTAATGACTCTAGGTTGTTATAACTGATAACATGCGATTCTAGGTGTGAAGATGTACAATGACTAATTACCAGTTGCTGAGAACAGGGGACTTTTCTGTGTTTAGACTAAATGCAGTTAAATAGATACGATCCTATAGCATGATATCTAATGCAGCATGATACATAATAACTTAAACAGGATTTCTAAATGCACATAAAATGATAGCATTATGCACAGTTTCATGAATATCATAGGTGACAGATTTTAATTGTTGTTTACCTACAACAGGATCTCTACGTGTATAGCATAATGAGACATGATTACAACTTATTTATCCTAAGATAGTACTTCTAGTGAAATTTCAGAACATGGGTAGAATAACGAAATAACAACTTATTTTATTGTTTATCCTGTAGGCAGGATTTTTAAGCGTAGATGAGATGTTGAATACACATACATCCTAAGTAGCATGATATCTAATGCATGACATGGTGTACCTAAACATGGCTGCTATTGCACATAGAGAAAATAAACCTAGAAAGTATGGTTTCTACCCTTAATTATACTAAAACATGCATATCACCCATCCATTTTCACTATCCGACCCCAGAGTTGTTTACAACTAATTATTACAGGACATTGAATATAAATTACACGACTGAAATAGAAGGAAAATAAGAAGTTAACTATAGGGAGCCTACAGAATAGGCTCAAGTCCCCAGATCCTCAATGCCAAGTATTATTTCACCACCTTCTCATAATCCGGGTGTGTCAGAGTTCCCTAAGGACCTCAAGGGCTCTCGGGCAGTGCTCACACCCAGATTTCATAGCCAAAATAGAGTAAGTGTAGTGTGGAATGGCCAGCCTCTATGTGTCAAAGTTCAGATGGATCTCAAGGGCCCCAAAGCAATGTTCACACAGAAGGGGCAGAACCTAGACTTCTAAGAGTATATGTGAGAGTAATTTTTTGATTTTCTTAAATAGAGTTTAAGTAAGAAAACAGTTTTTAGAAAGGGTAAGTAAGAAAACAGTTTTGAAGAGGGTAAGTAAGAAAACAGTTTTGAAGAGGGAAATTTGATTGGAATAGAAGTTCAACATCACACAAAGGACCAGGGATAGTCCAACAATCACAAACAGGGGTAATGGGATTTGAGGGACAAATACAAAGCATGTGAGGGAAAACATGTAGCAGGCATACACACATATAGGCATGGAATCAGAAGCTCCTAAGGGTTCAGAGGATTAGGGGTACAGTAAAGTACTAGGTTAGTTTAACACCAAAACAAATAAGACCATGATTAAACTAATGTACCAATCATAGGCATGGGGATTCACACAAGAAACAGAAACATGTTGGTCATTTACATGTAAAGCATAAACTTAACAGGTAGAGGGGAGTTCATGATCCTAGATACATGTTGAATAATAAGCAAATTAGAAACACACTGAATTACAATAGTAATAGAAACATGTTGGTTTGAGAACTAAAATCTGAATTAGAACATACCAGTGAAGTGAAGAAAAGCAATAACACAAACATGAAGTAGGAGAGGCTAATAACTTAGAGTAGTAGTAGATAGCACAGAAGAGAGAGCATAGAGTTTTTATTTGTGTGAGAGAGAGTTGAACAGATAAGTTCCTTGTCTGTGCCATGGAATGAATAGAGTATATATATAGTTTGAAACTAGGTGAAAATAAGGTAATAATTAGATTGCCTAGTAATTATGGAACTCAAAGAATCAATTAGTTGCAAAATCAGTACTAGTACTCCCCTAATTAAGGGAGTTAAATTTCAAACGATCAGAACATGTAACAAGTAAGGAAAGGAATTGTGTATAACAAATAAGGAAAGATTTCGAACATAGTAAGCACAAAGTAGGAAATTGGGGTCAGGTTCATAGGGTTTTAATTAAAACACTATTGTAAGAATCAATTGATAGTAAAATTAGTCATGTTATAAGGAAAGAAGTAACTAAAGGTCGTAAAAATATTATCATAGGAAATCAATTAAAGGAAATCAATCACAGGAAATTAGTGTTACTCAAAGGAAAATACCACCATTTTAAGGAAATACTCGAAAATCAGACAATCAGTATTACTCAAAGGAAAATACTCGAAAATCAGTAAAGAGTATGGTGTAAAATCATTAAAGCACTAATCATATTTCAGAGATTTAAAAATAGTAAAACTATATTGGAGTAACACATATTAAGCAAAAATCAGAAACCCTAATCACGAAATTAGGGATACATATCAGAAAATAGCAGAGAATTAAAGGAATACATAGATAATCATAGTCTAGGCAGAGGCGACAAAGAATCAGAAACCCTAATCAACAATTATAGAGAAAGAAATCACAAAACACATAGAGTATACACGCAAGCAAGGTAGTCCTGCTAGAATAGGTAAACAACGTTGCAAAATAAACTCAGCTCCGCATATTGAACCCAGAAATTTGGTGCTCTTTATCAATGTGAATCAAACAAAAAGAGAACGGCTCAAATAATGATTAAACACAATAAAATCACAAAAATAATACTAAGAAACTAGAGGAAGAACTGTTTTACAAAGAATCTTGAAACCCTAGTTTTGAGAAATGAAGAGTCGTTTCAGAAAACAAGAAGATCTTTGAGGAAAATATGGAAAAAACTCAGAATACGTGTAGATCTGTGACATATCTAAACGGATCGGGAGGTTTAAAGTTAGGGTTTCCAAAGAGAGCCCCGAAAGGAGAAGAGAATAACTCGAAATTGTCGGTTTCAATCGGAAAGTGTAAAGATCTTACTCGGACGACCATGGGTAGCCGAAAAGATGGCATGAGATCGGAGATGGTGAGTGGACTGCCTCTGGTTCACTTGAATGCCTCAAAACAGTGACACACGTTCAAGGGGGGAGCCATAAGGCTGGTAGGTGGTTGAATCACCATAGATTCCGGCAGGGCGATGGCCGGAGAAGGGCCAGGTCTACTGGAGGGAGTTGAAGGGACGAGAGAGAGTTGAGAGAGACAGCTCAGAAGTGAGAGGAGGATAATGAGAGACGCCGGGGGGGGGGTAGTCTTAGGTTAATTATGGTAAGGGGGATCTGAACTGTTGATTTGAATTAACCAACAGTTCAGATTGAGTGAGGGATTGGGCCGGGTAGGATTTTAGGTTGGGGCTGGGTTATTGGATTAGTTAATTGGGTTAGGGGTCCGGATTAATTAGGCTGGATTTTAAATAAAGAATGGTTGTTTGTTAAATACCCATTAAAATTAGATAAATAATTAATAACAATAGCTAATAATCATATAAAATGAAATTAAGGCTAAATAGGTGAAATTAAGGTAACTAATTAATATAGAAAATATAAAATGAATAACTATTGAATTAAAATGGCATAAAATGTACAATTAGGCTATAATTGCAAAATTATTGTAATTATAGCAAAATAATACCAATTTGGCTAATTGTGAAATAATTAATCCTAATAGGATTGAAAATGATATATTGAGCTGGGAAATATTTTGAAATAATTTATAATACAATTTATGAATAATTATTTAATATAGACATACTGAATAAATTGGAAAAGAATTTAATAAAAATATAAAAAATTACAAAAAATATCAGTTATTATAAAGAGTGATTTTGAAGATATTTATGCAAATTTTAAAATAGTTTGAGGTAAAATTGGGTATCAAGAACTGCCTCTCTTTACCCGGGAAGGATGGAAGAGTTGTCGGGTAAAGACATGATGGCCAATTTTGACCGGCGAAGCGGTTTGAAGAGATTTAGGCCGCACCCTGGTTTCTGAGTTGCCTACATATCCCTGTTTTTACAGGAATAAGGTCGTATGTATTTCAGGAGGCACCGACGAAGTATACCGATGAAGTTTTATAAGGACAGACGCAAAGTGCAAGGTTGGGTGAACAAGTGGCTTACGGGGTAATTAGGACAACTGGAGCGGGATCGCTCCTGCCGGGACATCTGTTGCTTGCCGGGTTACCAACAAAACAAGCATATCGTGCATAATTTAAACATGATGCAAATTCCCGTTGGACTATGAATTCTGTCTTTGGACGGTTAAGGATGACGTCTTTAGACCATGATGTCCTGGTCCATGAATTGCTTGATGCAGGATTCGCAGGCCATGAAATGATGTTCTCGGGCCATGAAGATGATGCCTCCGAACCATGATGACTTTGAATAATGATATGCAAACTGATAAAAGAGATCCTCAGGCCATGACATGGTGTTCTTGGGCCATGACGATGGTGCCTTCGANTGTCTTCGGACGGTTAAGGATGACGTCTTTAGACCATGATGTCCTGGGCCATGAATTGCTTGATGCAGGATTCGCAGGCCATGAAATGATGTTCTCGGGCCATGAAGATGATGCCTCCGAACCATGATGACTTTGAATAATGATATGCAAACTGATAAAAGAGATCCTCAGGCCATGACATGGTGTTCTTGGGCCATGACGATGGTGCCTTCGAACAATGACGCCTTTGGATAAGTTGGCGATATTTCAGCCCATGAAGATGCAATAGTATGATGCTGACAAGATAGAGCTTAGTCTTGCGAATTAAAGGGATAGAGCTTAGCCTAAGNGGCAGAAAGGTAGCCTTATGCAATATGCGAATGCAGATGGAGGTAGCGTTTAACCTCGGAAAGCAGAATGGTAGCCTTATGCAAGATGCGAATGCAAATGGAGGTAGCGTTTAACCTCGGAAGGCAGAAAGGTAGCCTTATGCAAGATGCGAGTGCAGATGGAGGTAGCGTTTAACCGCGGAAGGCAGAAGGTAGCCTTATGCAAGATGCGAATGCAGATGGAGGTAGAGTTTATCCTCAGAAGGCAGAAAGGTAGCCTTATGCAAGATGCAAATGCAGATGGAGGTAGCGTTTAACCTCGGAAGGCAGAAAGGTAGCCTTATGCAAGAGGTAGCGTTTAACTCGGAAGGCAGAAAAGTAGCCTTATGCAAGATTAAGGAAGGACAACATAAATTCTTAGCTGGTGTTAAATTGCGGTAGAGCATTGTGATAATGAAGTATCGTTTGTGCTGATAATAAATTTTGGCATGACAAGTTTGAGGGATGATGTCTGTCCTTTGAGTGGATAATATGTTTTGGGGTTTTTGCGATTTTGTGCCTGCATCCAAAGAAAGATCGTGAGTTTTGTAAAGGGGAAAGGTTAGTTCGCATTCCTGCTGGCTATGCTTGGCTCGTTTGCTTGATCATGATGATACTATCTGTATCGTTGGGGTAGCGTTCGCTAAACAAGCTGCTTCAGAAAAATAAATATGTATGATTTCGTAAGATATAATATATAATCTAAAATATTTTTAGATGAACCAACAACATGACACGGCTTGAGACATTGCAACCTCTCCTGCTGCGGAATATTGAGGGTCCTCCTCAAAATTCTGCCCCAATTTGCTGGGTGGACGCCTCTGACTGCTGCTCGCGCGACGATTGGCTGAACTTGCTTCAGAATTTTGAGAGTCCTCCTCAAAATTCTGCCCCCGTTGGCTAGGTGAATGCTTGCAGACTGTTACTCGCTTCAGAATTTTGAGGGTCCTCCTTAAAATTCTGCGCCAGTTTCTAATTGCGGGGAAAAATAGATTTTTATTGAATTGTGACCGAACCCATAGGGCTGCCTACGTATCCCCTCTTAAACGGGAATCAGGTCAGGCGTAGTTCAATTTACACCACTGAGAAAGCATAAAGATTACACATAGTAGCGCTTGACTGCATCTGAATTGATCGGTTTCAACCAAACTTCTCCATCCATTTCTGCAAGTATGAGTGCTCCTCCTATCAGCACCCTATAAACCATGTACGGACCTTGCCAGTTGGGAGAGAACTTCCCCTTGGCTTCATCTTGATGCGGAAAGATTTTCTTTAACACCAATTGCCCTAGTGTGAATCGTCTCGGCTTGACTTTCTTGTTGAAGGCCCTGGCCGTTCTGTTATGATATAGTTAATCATGACATACTGCATTCATTCTCTTCCCCTATGAGGGCTAGTTTCTCATAACGGCTTCTTACGCACTCTGCATCGCTGAGATCAGCTTCCTGTATAATTCTTAGAGATGGAATCTCCACTTCGGCAGGAATTACAACCTCTGTACCATAAACTAGCATATAGGGAGTTGCCCCTGTTGATGTGCGGACTGTGGTGCGATATCCCAATAAGGTAAATGATAAATTTTCGTGCCACTGCTTGTGCCTTTCTATCATCTTTCTTAGTTTCTTCTTGATATTTTCTGAATCTCCCAGGTTGATGCTTTCAGTCTCGTCCAGGTTGGACTTAGGTCTGTTCTCAAAATTCTCAACTTCTTTGACGATCTCGTCAGGTATGTCTTCTTCATCTGAATCAATGTCTGTTTGCTGCGTTGTCTCGTTGCATGTCACAATCATCGGTTCATCAAGACAAGTAATAATAATGTTGTATAAATAAAGTAATGAGAGAAAACAATAGCAGTAAATATCGGATTCGTAAGAGAAATTTAGAAGATGCTTTGATAGATTGAATAACTGTTTTGAACATTGAAGATCTTTATTGCAGAAATTGAAAAATGCAGGAAAAGAAAAATCATTTAGTAAATAAAACAGTGAATAATGCTTGTTTTAGCCTTGCTACTCCGAGGCTCGTAGGGCTTTGGTTGTCTTGATAGACCAGTTCTTGAGACATGTCCCTTGATTACAGTCTGTATGGAAGGGCCTTCCTCCCCCTCCTCCTCTAGAACAACACAACAATCCATATCTTCGTCCTCTAGGAACAAACTCCTCATTGCTGCTAGTGCTTTTTCCTCGTCTGAACCGTAAATAGTGTCGGCCTGCTTGAAAGTTTGCTCAAGATGAGGTATCGACTGCTCCAAAGGGTAATAGGGACCGCGCCAAGGTGGCGACCAGTCGTTGAATTCCTGCCAAATGTACTCATACCCCAGACCGAAAGTGGTTCCATGTTCCTTGAGCTTTATGGGCTTCGTGATCCTTTGGAAGTTCTTACCGAGCCCTTTGCCTGACTCATATCCCTTCCAGTTCAGGATGCTCTCAATCTTGCTGTCCCACCACTTGTCCTTGTCGATAGCATTGACCC
>ML372595.1:17720-29436 GCA_005239525.1 Nicotiana knightiana | reverse complement strand
AAATTGTTAAATATTTTTCATGATTTTTGAAGTGATAAGATATTTGGGGGAAAATAAAGAATTAGTTGTTGATTTATGATATTTGGGGGAAAAGAAAGAGGAAATTGTCTATTTAAGATGTTTGGAAAAATGATGAGAAAGTTGTAACTGTTTGTTTACTTCTAGTATTTACTTGGATTTTAGTGCCTTAAATATATGCTGCTTTACTACCTTTACATGCCTATCGTGTTCGTCTTATGCTGTTAAATAAATTGTTGGACCCTAGTGAGTGTCTAATTCGACCTCTGGTCACTACCTCTCTGAGGTTAGGCGTACGATTTACTGATTACACGTTGTTTTTGTACTCATGCTACACTTGCTGTGTATTTTATTGCACATGTACTTTCATAGCAATGAGGAGGATTCATAGACTTAGGCGAGCTGCATTATCCGGAGGCGATCCGCAGCTGACAGAGTCTCCCTCGTACTGTATTTATTTTTATTTTAAATTCCTTGTCCAACTTGTATTTCGGACAAGCTTTGTAATGATTGTATAAATTCTTAGAAATTGCNAAGCATCTAAAAAGAGAATTGATTTCCTTCGCATGCAATTTTATTTCCGGATAAGGTTGTATTATTAAACATTATAAAAACTTGGCAAGTGAATTTCGAAAAAGGATTTAAATACTATTTTGTGGTTTTTAAAAGAGAAATCGGTCATTTACTTGAGTATTTGTGTTCCCGACGTATTCGGGGTGGATTGTTGATTTTGCATGTCTGCATGTGATCGCTTCGATATTTACATTCCGCGAGCGGAGTGTTATTTCCCTCACTCTCATGGGAGCGGGCCGTACGCCACGACGAATTTAAAATGCACTTTTGGTACGGGCCGTTCGATCCTCGGTAGTGCATAGACATGAGTATTTTATTGAGAGGTGCACTTTTGGTACGGGCCGTTCGATCCTCGGCAGTGCACAAAGTTGATTATTATGACGGATCAGGCCGGTTGTCCTTATCCCGTATGCGCATGCTAAATTGTTAAATATTTTTCATGATTTTTGAAGTGATAAGATATTTGGGGGAAAATAAAGAATTAGTTGTTGATTTATGATATTTGGGGGAAAAGAAAGAGGAAATTGTCTATTTAAGATGTTTGGAAAAATGATGAGAAAGTTGTAACTGTTTGTTTACTTCTAGTATTTACTTGGATTTTAGTGCCTTAAATATATGCTGCTTTACTACCTTTACATGCCTATCGTGTTCGTCTTATGCTGTTAAATAAATTGTTGGACCCTAGTGAGTGTCTAATTCGACCTCTGGTCACTACCTCTCTGAGGTTAGGCGTACGATTTACTGATTACACGTTGTTTTTGTACTCATGCTACACTTGCTGTGTATTTTATTGCACATGTACTTTCATAGCAATGAGGAGGATTCATAGACTTAGGCGAGCTGCATTATCCGGAGGCGATCCGCAGCTGACAGAGTCTCCCTCGTACTGTATTTATTTTTATTTTAAATTCCTTGTCCAACTTGTATTTCGGACAAGCTTTGTAATGATTGTATAAATTCTTAGAAATTGCTCATGTACTTGTGACACCGGGTTCTGGGATGTGTTGGGATATATTTGCTAAAGTGTAATATTTAAATTATTGTTTTACTTGACAGATTTTATTTAGCTAACATGTAATAAAGTGAAAGGAAATTATTTTTCATAAATGATAAACAGGAATTTACTTCGACTAATTAATGATTGGTTTTCCTGACAATGGTGTCCGGCGCCATCACGACCTTCGGGATTTTGGGTCGTGACATTCCCCCTCCCCCATTCTCGGCCAAAAAATATTTAAAACTCAAATGTTATTACAGGTGTATGACAGTCATTCGTTATAAAAGTCAAAAAATATCAGAACAAACAAGGGTGCTATAGAGATGGTTGACCGTAAAAGAAAAAAGAAAAAATATAACAGAATTCCCCTCCCTTACTTTTTTCCTCCTCCCTTTCTATTTTCCTCATTAGATCCCCCCTCCCCCCCTCCCCCCTTATCTTTCTTTATTCCTTTCTTCCATAAGTATTTTTCTTTTGTGTATCCCTTCTTCATTCAGTTCGTCTCCAACCATCTTCTCCCCCCTTTCTATGATTGTACCATTGCTTTTCAGTGGTTAAAGCTTCTAAATCAAAACTTTCTTCCACCACTATTCTCCAAAAACAAAAATTCATTAAAATAAATAAGTTAATCTTGTTTGAGTTTCAATACTTCTTAAACACTAAGCTTGTTGGATATCTTTTTTGGCGACTGAAGCATTTCAAATGGGCTTGATGGTTATCTTCTCCGGCTACTATTTTCTTGTCGCTGGCAAAAGGACTAGTGTCACGATTGTCACTAGTGGATCTAAAAATGAGAAAGGCCGGTGAAAGTTGCCGATGAGCGATGGAGTGACTATGAATTTTAGTGTGAATGTCAATTAAAATCTTGTAAATTCTACATGTTTGAATTTGGAGAAAATGTGCGGGTGAGCCATTGTTTCCGGTGGGTTGACTAAAGCATGGTTTAATGGATCCAAAAATGGTGAAGAGATCATGAAACATGGGATTTTAATTTTATTTTTTCAAATGGGGTTTTTAATTGACAAATATAAAAACTAACATGGCAAGTGACGTGGATCTGATATCCCATTCACGTCAAGCAAGTGAGAAAAACATACCATAGTCTTTAGAATGAGGTGTTTCAAATATTATGTTTGGACAAATACAAGTACTTAGATGAAACTTCGCAAAACAGAGGGACCGAGATATCAAAACGATACAAGTACAATTGTCTATCAGGCTATTTTGATATTTGAAATTCATATCCATCAAATATTGAAGGGTAATTTCAGTATTTAAATTTAATTTTTAATAAAATTAAAATTTTCATTTATATAACAATTTCTCATCTAAAAAATATTTTCTCCATTTCACCAAAGGGGTACATTTGATTTTTCATAAGACAATAGTTACGATTTTGTACTCATTGTCACACTTCTTTTTTCCTCCGATGAAGGTAATAAGGGAGTTTTTTCCAATTAAAGTGACATAAATCGAATTTGGAATTTATTTATTTAAGTTCAGAGTCGCCACCCGGATTTTTGACGATGCTCCGGGACACCGTTTTATTTTAAAATCCCAAACCAAGGAAATTTTGACTCTGTTTTAGTTTGTCTGCGACCAGAAATTCGAGTAAGGAATTCTGTTAACCCGGGAGAAGGTGTTAGGCATTCCCGAGTTCCGTGGTTCTAGCACGGTCGCTTAACTATTAATATTTGGTCTAAATTATCCGATTATTTACATATTTTAGCCTATCGTGATTTTTAACCTTTTTTCAAATTTTTAACCGCTTTTAATATTTATGGATTTATCTTGAAACAAGTCACGATGGCATGTACTTGTTTTTTTTTGGGACACATTGTAATCGCGCCACATGAAATGCACCCAAGATTCCAATATGTGATTTTATTATTGTTTGGAGTTAGAGTCGGGGGCATGAGTTGCCACTCCCGAGTGTAGGTTAAGGTAATTTGAGGTAATACTCAATTTTTTTCTAAGTTGAATCTAAAGGTATTCCTTCTACCTAAGGGATTGCCTAAAAATAAAATTCATTAGTCTAAAAAAATAAATATAGGATATGGCCATGTTTTAGCCCCGATTATTCACCTTTGAACATCCTAGTTTGGCTATTTTGTAATAAGAAATGAAGCTAAGCACAATAATTTAAGGCATGCATTAATGAAAAGAGATCTAAAGTTCACAATTAGCATGTTTCCAAGAAGCCAAATTGACGTGTTTGATTGTAACAGAACATTTTTGGCTGAATATTTTTTTTTTACCAATTTCAGAAACAACCTAAATTCATGCTGTTAATTTCATAATTTATACACACTGACTCCTATATATTGTCATAATTCTGGAAATTTTTAAGAGCATTTTGAGTAGCATGTTTGTATTTTTGTATAAATTTGCGAAATTTAGTCTGAGCTAAAACAATTGTTCTTAAAAATTCAATAGGTAAGGAAAACTGTAGAAATCAGATTTTTAAACAAATGAAAATCTTGCCAGTCTAAATATCCCAACTTATAGAATCTCGTAATTACATTTGCAAACAAAACAGCAATTAAGATAACTACATATTTGAACCTTTTCATGTTCAACCAAGGCATTGCCAACGGCTTTTGACTGTTCCCGTTCGAGTCCAGTGGACTTGGACGAATCTAGCATAGTTAGGCCCATTTATTTAGACTTATATGAGTACATACATAATTCCAGAACAAAGAAGGAGACGCATAAATTCAAAATTTCATGGGAATGTCCCTTTTCTTTCTAAAATCAGAACGAACGAAATAGAAATTGAAATATACAGTCCAGTTTAGATACAACTATGCTAAAATATAACGATAGATAAATTACAATCTTTCAAATCTCTAATGAGATTACATTTTTCTACAAAAAGAAATAAATTAGAGATGGTAATCTTTAACTAGTTGCTTGTCTTGATTTCTTTATGGCTACGTATTTGAGCCTTTTGCAACCTGTAGAAAACCCCAAATAATTGGGTGTGCTATGCATCCACCAGACCAACAGGACCATGAAGAGAAGTCAAGTTCAAACCTGATAATGATATGCTAAGCTCTATTAAAAAGCAGAATTATTTATGCATTCCTTTGGTGTGAACCTGACCATGAGAGGATCAGGTTCAACTCAAAAATGTCATTTTTTTCATATCGTGGACCTTCAGTCCATATTTACTCCTAGACTTTGATTATTTAGGCATTTTTGAGAGGGTGAATCTAACCATTTGAGGGGTTCAGATTCCCTATTCTAGAGCCCTTGTTGATTACCCATTTTGTACCCTTAAAGGGTGATAAGCTACTGTTTAAGCACCTAATATGGGGTGAATTTGACCATTATAGAGGGTCAAATTCATCTACCCTAGTGCTGTTTCATAATAATATCTAGATATCTAGGGCCTGAACCAGACCAATATTTAAGCATCTTTATAGGATGAACTTAACCACTAGAGGTTAAGTTCATTACCCTTTGATGATGTTTTCCAACAACCCCTTGGTTACACAATCATATAAAGACAATTTTAAGATGAAGCAGACTTATATAAAGTTCAGAGATTAAAAATTAAACAAACATAATGTAATACTCTATATACATGCATCACATCTTTGTCACATAAGTTTATACATGAATAGGTTTAAGCAAATAAAAATACAGATTCATGGAGGAAAGACAGTAGATTTCAAATCTTTATATTTCATAAAACAAACTCAGTTTTACATACCTTTAAGAGTAAGATAACAAAAGAAACCTGACCAAATAAAGGTCTGGCAGAGATGGAAATCAGCAAGAAGAAGAAAAACCCAGCAGCAACAAACAGCACCCACGAACAACAAGAAACCCACAGTAAAGAAGCCTGGAAAAGGATGATTTCAAATATCAACGATTGAATGAAGACAACAATAAAACCAAGTCTTTAGGAAAGAAAACCACAACTACAAGATAGACTAAGTTCAGGTTGTTTTTACACTCCTACTGCAGTCCATTTTGTTTCTGTTTTTTCAGAGGTGAAAAATTATGTCTAAGTGTGTGTAACAATTTTTGGTAAAATCTATGCAGAGAACTTTCTCAAAAGCTATGTGTATTTCCAGATCTTTCAGTAGTCAAAAGAGTTGTAATTTCAGTAGTCCAAAAAAAAAGTCCTCCTAGTCTAAAGGGAAGGGGGTCTATTTATAGAATATTTGGGAATGGGATATCCTATGGTATATTCCCATTTTAAGAGCTGAAATAGTACACAGGGCAACTGTCACCCTTATGCTTTTGGGACAGCTGCCCTTTTTCAGAACATTCTAGCCCTAGAACATTCTAGGAATTAAATTTTGTCAGTTAACCCCCACTATGTTCTTTAGTTAATTATTAGTTGTTCTTGACTAAGGTTGAGTTAATTAATTAAAGGTTAATTGATTAAAAGCCTAGAGTTAGATTTCATACTAACTATCTATGTTCAGTTTAATTAAACTCAATGGAGGTCAGTCAACTCAGTTCTCTTAACTTAGGTTAAATAATCTGTTTTAGTCAATTAACCTCAAACTAATTGTATTAAACATATTTTTTTTAGTTAATTACTTAAGAGGCTACCTAAGTTAATTTCTAGATTGAAGAAGTTGGAATTATTTAAATGTGAGACTAAGTGAATCAATTATTCTTAAACTTAGTTAACTCAAATGCACAAATGAACCTAACTAGTTGCCTTAGATCAATTAAAAGAAATAATTAAGTTGTTAGACCTAATTAATTAGGGTGCTTGATCCCTACTGATTTTGGACCTGTTTTCAGAATGAGGTTAACTAGGTGTTGGTTAATTCTAACTTAGTAAATTATACTTAACCCTTAATGAAATTAGGAGTCTAGTCTCTTTTTTAGGAAGTTAGGTTAGATAATTAGCTTAATTAGTTAATTAGGTTTTTAGAGTTGGTTTCTAATTATGTGGTTAAATATCCTAGTCTTGATAGCGTGCCTAATCAATGACAAAAGCTCGGGACTCACAGGGGTAATTGACTTATTAGGATCAGATTTTATTAATAAAATAGGAGGTTAGGAGACTAAATACCAAAGAGTCCTAGTCATCTTATATTCATATTAAACTGGACTGATTAACCTAACGAGTTAAGACCACTAAGCGAACACATAAGAAATCAGTCAATCAACCAGGATATTTAAGAGGATCTGATCAAGAACAAATACATCAAGACCTGAGTTATGTCATTCCAATATCTAAACATGGTTCGATTAATCCAAACATTTATGACTGAACTAACAATACACAAGGTCAATTAGCCCAACGTGAGCTAATGATAGGAAATAGATACGCACTGATATAGTAAATAAAATCCTAAGTTAGCTACTATGCAATGAAATCCATCCAGGTTTTGAATTAATCACATAACTAAACAGAATAAAACTAAAAAAGAAAAGACAAAAGGAAAAAGAAACAGTCAGACAAAAAGGGACAATGAAAATAACGGTTAGGCCATTAATTTGTTCATGATTTTCTTAGTCGCATAATCACTCAGGGACTGGAGAATAATAGCTAGCAAAGAAGAAAACAGAGAGCAAAAAGAAAGAAAAGAAGTTAACCAAACTGAAATAATCTAAAAATGGTGATTAGCAAGAATTTTAGGTTTTAGCAACATGTAAAAACAGTAAATAAGGAAGAAGAATACCCATTAAAGGGTTTGGCCGGAAATAATGGGAGATCGCCGGACCTTGGCCGGACTCCGGCAGGGTTTGAAAATGACCCAAACCCACAGAAATCGACAGCCCTTAGTGAGAGTTGTCGACCCATGTAGGTGAGAGTCATTAAAGGTCTTCAGGTCGGCCGGCATAGGAGAGCTAAGGTTTCCATTTTCTTAGATCTAAAACTGAAGAGATTTGGGTGTTTATTTTGGGAAACCAGTAGTGGGAGGTGATTGAGGGGATGACGAGGATCATCTGATGCGAATTTGGGGTCGATTGGAGAAGCTCCGCCGCCGGAGGCGATTTCTGGCGGGCGGAGGGTGGCGGCTAGGGCTTGTGGTTTAGAGAGATGAGAGAGAGAGAGACGGACGAAGGGGAAAGGGGTGTGATACTTGCAAATGAGGGGGTGGGGTTTGGTTAGGACATAAATATACTAGGGGGGTGAGTTCCTGGCCGTTCGATCTATTTTGATCAATGGTCAGGATTTAATTAACTAACCCAAAACGGGGTCGTTTGGGGGGTGTTGGGGCAGGCCGGGTAAGGGGGGTTTGGGCCTGGGTTGTTTGTAGAGGCAGATTGGGCCTGGGTGATTTCAAGCCCAGGTTCGAATTTAGTCTCCCTTTTTTAAATACTTAGGTTAATTAATCACCTAAATAAACTCTAATAATGTACTAATCAGTCTTAAACTGATTTCATTTAATTATATGTTAATTAATGAGTTAATTAAAAGTAAAACCATTAGTTTAGTACCCATAATTATTTAAAGAACCAATTTCGTAATTTTCTTAGAAAAAATGATTAAATTATGCAACTAATTATCAAAACCCCAATAATGTCAAATAATGAAAGTTTTAAAATGTTTTATTGTTATTTATCACTTTATAAATTTTTAAAAGATGAACTATGCCCATGCAATGCAAATAATTCACAAATAAACACTGAAATCCAACAAAAATCTATGAAATTAATTTATTTATCGAATTTTGTGAGAGCATTTAGTAGGTGAAAAATCACATGCTCACAGCTGCCCCTCTTTGCTCGGAAACGCGAAGAGTTTTCGGGCAAAGACAAAGTGAGCAGTCATGAACGACTTTTACCCGTTTGCATACTCCATGTGAAGCGTTTTTGAAAAGTTTGACCGAACCCTGCTTCAAGGTTGCCTACGTATCCTTGGCTATAAAGGAATCAGGTCAGTGTAGTTCTGGAAGTTTTGGTAGATGGGACTACCGAGTAACTGTGGTTTCACTGCGGTTGCTGTTGTTACTGTTGCGGATCTCCTTATTACACCCAAAGTAAGCAAAACGACAGACTAACTAAACCTATCAGCTGCTAGTTACAAGATTCCTATCTAAGACCTGTTCTTGAGTCTTGATCTTCCGCTAACTTTGACCTGGATCTTGATGTTTGTTAGCCGCAGGTGTTGGTTTTGTCTCTTCGCTTTTCAGATCAAGGCAAGATATACCGAATGAATGACTTCAATCTCGTCCTGAATAGTCCATATCTTCTCCGTATCTGCATTTTTGGATTCAATCTTCTCTTTCTTCTTTTTGTTTTATTATTTTGGATCAAAAATTCTTCTTTTGGTCGTCTCGAGTTCCATTGTTCTAGAAACGTAATCTACACAAAATCAAAACGAACGAAATTTTCTGCCCCAGTTTTCACTAGGAAAATTTCGTGAGTTATTGTAATAAAATCTATGCTATTTTATTATTGAAAGCAATAAAAGGCCGGGAACTGTGTACCCGGAGTGAATGCAGACTAGGGGGTGGATACCCTATGCCTAAAAGGTGAAATCAACTAAGGATTGGAGACCCTATGTTGGAAAAGATCGACAGGTTATGCCGGTGTCTGGGAAGGTCAACAGGATATGTTGTTGCCTGGGGAAAAGAGATCACTGGGTTATGCCAATGTCTGGAGAAGAAAAGATCACCAGGTTATGCTGGTGTCTGGAAAGGTCAACAGGTCATGTTGTTGCCTGACAAAGAGATCACTGGGTTATGCCAGTGTCTGAAGATAATCAACAGGTTATGCTGTTGTCAGGAAGATCCCCAGGTTATGCCGATGTCTGGAGAGGTCAACAGGTTATGCTGTTGCCTGGGGGAAAGAGAGCGATCAACAGGTTATGCTGTTGTCGGAAAAAGAAGAGATCACCAGGTTATGCCGGTGTCTGGAAAGGTCAACATGTTATATTGTTTCCTAGAAAAAATAGATCATTGTGTTATGCCAGTGCTGGAGATGATCAACAGGTTATGCTGTTGTCAAGAAAAGGAAAGATCACCAGGTTATGCTGGTGTCTGGGAAGGTCAACAGGTTATGCTTTCACCTGGAAGAAGAGATCGTTGGGTTATGCCAGTGTCAGGAAATGATCAACATGTTATGCTTCTGTCAGAAAAAGATCACCGGGTTATGCTGGTGTCTGGAAAGGTCAACAGGTCATGTTGTTGCCTGGAAAAAGATTACCAGGTTATGCTGGTGTCTGGAATGGTCAACAGTTTATGCCATTGCCTGGGGAAGAGATCACTGGGTTATGCCAGTGTCTGGAAATGATCAACAGGTTATGTTGTTGTCAGGTAGATCACCAGGTTATGCCGGTGTCTGGAAAGGTCAACAGGTTATGCTGTTGCCTGGGGAAAAGGGAGTGATCAACAGGTTATGCTGTTGTCAGAAAAATAAGAGATCACCAGGTTATGCCGGTGTCTGGAAAGGTCAACAGGTTATGCTGTTGCCTGGGGAAAAGGGAGTGATCAACAGGTTATGATGTTGTCAGAAAAATAAGAGATCACCAGGTTATGCCGGTGTCTGCTTGGGTGTGGGACCCTATGTTGGCATCAACTGAGGACTGGGATATCCTTGGTTGGAAAATGTTTGGCTAGGGGTTGAGGGTCCTATGCTACTTTTAGGGTTGCATCATATTCAATTTCAACTTCTTCTCCTTTTTATATATATGCGGGAAAAGATTTTGGAGGAAGCTTCCTTTTCTTTGGAGTCAATGTTGCAAAGCTCTTTCTAGCTCTTGCACAATTCCTTCTGATTGCCCCTACTTTTACACGGTTGCTTTTGCACCTGTTTCCTATTTTCAAACAAAGAACCATTTGTTAGTTTGAAACGGTGGTTGGTTTTGCGGCCTTGATTTTCAACCGCTTGATCTCAGTTCTCTTGATGGAGATCTCAACCACTTTCTTGCTGAGGATTGGGTTTCATCTCTAATTCCGGGGGCCTTGGCTTTCTAGATTTTACCATGGCGATCGGTTACGTGGGACCCAACATTTTATTTTGCCTTTGTAGGCCTTTCACTTGCTTTCTCTTTTGGATTTCCAGAGTATCAGGGGGAAGTGTTGGCCCCTCGAATTCTGCTGCGACGGTTAGTCGTGTGGGACTTAACCTTTCCAACTTTATTTCGCATTTATTGGCCTTTCATTTCTGACTTTTCTTCCAACTGTAACTTTAGGTCATTCGGAACATTTCGGCTTTTCAAACCCTGCCAAGATGGTTAGCCATGCGGGGCTCAACCTTTCAACTTTATTTGCCTTTATAGGCACTTCAATTTGACTTTCTCCTTTCAAGGTTTTGAGTTTGAATCATCGGCCATTGTGGCCAGTCGAGATCGACTCGATGCCCCTGACGAGGCTGGGTGCCTTTTGCATATTGACCCGCGTCAAATGAGAGCCCTGTAAATCAGTCTTGCCATCTTTTTTTTGCCTTAGTTTCGGGACAGAGTTAGACCGAAAGGGATTCAAAAGAAAAGTAAACGACAGAATGGACAACGAATTTAAACAAGAGGTGTCCCTTTCGGGGAAAGGAAAGAAGGACTTATCTGGAGTGTATGCGGACTTCAATGAACATGACATGCCCTTTGGAATGGATGAATGATCCGCGTAAATCGTCCGACTCTAAGAAATTCATCACAACTATCACCTCGAGATTGAGAAACCTTGCCTCGGACTGTGTCTATATCAGTGATCCATTATCCTTTTTGATTAGTGGCGCCCTTCGCGGGTTTTCACCGACTAACCTCTCTCATTTCTCTTCTTACCTTCGCCTTGTAGTGATCTTTGCGAGTTTTCACTAACAAGACTCTCTCATTTTTAATTTCTCTACTCACCGTCACCTTATAGTGCCCGTGTGGGTTTTCACCGATAAGACTCTCTCATTTTAATTTCTCTCATTGCTTGTATCCGCTCTGAGCAACTGTATCCTTCAATTCTGGACATCTTTGCCGATTGATCAGAAGGACTTGAATAGGGTTTTGGTGCAAGGAAATTGTATTGAATTACAACTTTGGAACCCCTCTGGCGACACATTACCGAATCTTAACACTTGCCCCAGCTTAAACTCTTGGGGAGATGTGGATCTTTATTTTGGTGTGACTGAACCCCAGGGAGAGGCTGCCTACGTATCTTTTCGGAATCAAGTCGAACGTAGTTCAGGGAAATTTTGTCGTTGTTTTTGTTTCTTTTT
>ML372595.1:4266-17295 GCA_005239525.1 Nicotiana knightiana | reverse complement strand
ATCAGAGTTAATTGCTCCAGTCGGGTCTTGACCCACTCATTGTCTTCAATTTCTGCTTCGACAATAACCCGAAGGGAAGGAATTTCAACTTCAGCGGGTATCACGGCTTCTGTTCCATAAACCAATACGTAAGGGGTAGCTCCCACCGATGTACGCACTGTCGTGCGGTATCCCAACAATGCAAAAGGCAACTTTTCATGCCATTGTCTAGATGTTTGAATCATTTTCCCGAGAATTTTCTTGATGCTTTTGTTTGTTGCTTCAACGACGCCATTTGCTTTGGGCCGGTAAGGGGTCGAGTTGCGGTGTGTTATCTGGAACTGTTCACACACCTCTCTCATCAAGTTACTATTTAGATTTGCGGCGTTGTCGGTAATGATAGTTTTTGGGATACCAAAACGACAAATGATATTAGTGTGAACGAAATCCACCACCATTTTCTTAGTGACAACTTTGAACGTGACGGCCTCGACCCATTTCGTGAAATAGTCGATAGCAACCAAGATGAATCTGTGCCCGTTTGAGGCCCTTGGCTCGATTGGCCCAATGACATCCATTCCCCAAGCAACAAATGGCCAGGGTGCTGACATGGGATGCAGTTCTGAAGGTGGCGCATGGATTAGGTCGCCATGTATTTGACACTTATGGCACTTCCGGACGAAACCGAAACAATCTTTCTCCATGGTCATCCAATAATATCCAGCCCGCAAGATTTTCTTTGCGAGGACGTACCCATTCATGTGGGGACCGCATACTCCTGAGTGGACCTCGCCCATGACCTTTTCGGCTTCTTTGGCGTCTACACATCTTAACGGATTTAGATCGGATGTCCTTTTATACAGTACTTCCCCACTTAGGGAGAAACTGTTGGCGAGCCTTCAGATGGTTCTCTTTTGGTCCCCGTTGGCCTGCTCGTGATATTCTTTTGTCTTCAAAAATCTTTTAATATCATAATAACATGGTTGGACATCGGACTCTACTTCGACCGTGTTGCAGTAACCATGTCTCTCCTTGATTTGGATCTCCAATCGGTCTATGCGAACATTACCTGGATAGGGTAGCATTGTAGCTAGGGTGGCCAAAGCATCAACTAACTCATTGTGGCACCGAGGAATATACCTGAACTCGACGGTTTTGAATCGTTTACTAAGATTCTCCACATGCTGCCTGTAGGGAAGGAGTTTAACATCTCGAGTTTCCCACTCTCCCTGAGCCTGCTTAATGACCAAATCGGAGTCCCCCATGATCAATAATTCTTCTACATCCATGTCAACGGCCATGTTCATGCCCATTATACAAGCTTCATATTCGGCAGTATTATTTGTGCAGAAGAAATGGAGGCGGGCCGTCGCTAGGTAGTGTTGTCCCGCGGGTGAAATCAAGATTGCCCCTATCCCGATACCTTTCGCATTGCCGCCCCGTCGAAGAATATTTTCCAGGTGTCGGCGCCTTCCGAGATTACTTCGATGGAATTGATTTCTTTATCCGGAAAATAAGTGTTCAAAGGCTGGTATTCATCATCGACCGAATTTTAAGCTAGATGATCAGTCAATGCTTGAGCTTTCATAGCCGTGCGAGTGACATAGACAATATCGAATTCTGTGAGCAAGATTTTCCATTTGGCTAATCTCCCGGTGGGCATTGGCTTTTGGAATATGTACTTTAAAGGATCCAGCCTCGTGATGAGGTAGGTGGTGTAAGCCAACAGATAATGTCTGAGCTTCTGAGCCACCCAAGTTAGAGCGCAGCAGGTCCTTTCTAACTGAGAATACTTGGCCTCGTAGTTTGTGAACTTCTTACTTAAGTAATAAATGGCTTGCTCTTTCTTCTCGGTTGCATCGTGTTGCCCGAGAACAACCTAAAAGAATTTTCTAGCACTATCAGGTATAGGAACAAAGGCCTTCCTGGTTCTGGTGGGACTAACACTGGAGGATTTGACAGATATTCTTTGATCTTGTCAAAAGCGCCCTGGCACTCGTCTGTCCATTTGATGGCCGCATCTTTTTTCAATAGCTTGAATATAGGCTCGCATGTGGAGGTCAACTGAGCGATGAACCTGCTGATGTAATTCAACCTACCCAACAGACTCATGACTTCCTTCTTGGTTCTTGGGGGTGGGAGATCCCGGATAGATTTTATCTTTGTTGGGTCCAGCTCGATGCCCCGTCGACTGACTATAAATCCCAGTAATTTTCCGGATGGAACTCCGAAAGCGCATTTGGCTGGGTTTAATTTCAAATCATATCTGCGCAGGCGTTCGAAGAATTTCCTCAAATGCTGCACATGGTCATTTTGGGTTCTGGACTTAATGATCACATCATCCACGTACACCTCAATCTCCCGATGCATCATGTCGTGAAATATGGCGGTCATGGCCCTTATATAAGTAGCCCCAACGTTCTTTAAACCAAACGGCATGACCCGATAACAGTATGTTCCCCAGGGTGTAGTGAAGGCTGTCTTTTCTGCATCTTCTTCATCGATCAACACCTGGTGATATTCGGCATAGCAGTCGACAAAAGACTGTACCTCATGTTTGGCACAATTGTCCACTAAGATGTGTATATTTGGCAGCGGAAAATTATCTTTGGGACTGGCTTTATTTAGATCTCGGTAGTCGACACATACTCGGACCTTTCCGTACTTTTTAGGTACCGGAACCACATTGGCTAGCCAGGTGGTGTATTGGACCACTCGGATTACTCCGACCTTTAGTTGTTTAGCGACCTCTTCTTTGATCTTGTCACTCATGTCTATTTTGAACTTCCTCTGCTTTTGTTGGACCGGTGGATGACTGGGGTAGGTTGGCAATTTGTGCACCACCAAGTCCATACTTAGTCCGGGCATGTCATCGTAGGACCAAGCAAATACGTCCTTGAATTCTAACAGGAGTTGAATCAAGGCGTCTTTAGTCTTTTCATCCGCATGGACGCTTATCATGGTTTCTCGAATCTTTTCTTCACTGCCCAAGTTAACGGGTTCCGTTTCGTTTAAATTTGGCTTAAGCTTATTCTCGAATTGTTCTAATTCTCGATTTATTTACCTAAAAGCCTCTTCTTCGTCATATTCCAGTTCTTGATTCATTATTTTGAGGTTAGATGACGTATTAGGATTAGAGCAGGAAGTTCGCAAGCATGTCATGTTTTTTAAAGCCACATTATTAGGACTGAAAAAATAAGAAAAGTAAACAAAAATCAGAAAGGATAGTAGACGATGAAATTTTGATTTCATTTCATTGAATTTGAAAATAGGAGGGTTTACATAGAAATTTAAAGGCAAGAATTTAAAACTTGAGTTACACCCTGAAATAACTCATAGTGCAGAAAGGATGGCAAAAGTTGAACTACCGAGACTCCCGCCGGACGGGGAACGGAGTAGCCTCCCAATTTCGCAACTTGGCATCAGGTCCCATATACTGTACTTCGGCAGTGTTGGAGCCCTCTCCTGGTTGGACCATATGGGCCTCATACAACATTTGCCTCATTGCTCTGCATATTTCTTCTATTTCTTCGGCCGTGAAAACCTCTTCTTCCATGTATTTTGGCTTGGCAAATGATGCGGTGATATGTGGGATTGGCTGAGGCAATACCCAACCATTTTTCTTGCGTTGGTCAGCCCATTTTTCATCGTCTGGGGTAGCTTGAAACCCTATGCCAAAAAACTTTTTATTGGCAGGCAAAGTGACGGGTTCTTTAATGCCTTGCAAGGACACCCCGAGCCCTTTTCCAGGTGCGTACCCATGTTTGATCATGCCGTTGGCGACCATAATTGACGTGTTTGATAGGAAGGGTTGAGGGCATGGGGTTCCTTCCTCATGCCGGTCCGCAACCACAATCTCGAAAGCCTGGTAGACTATGTGGTCGCTGCCCTCTCTTGCTTCCAGGCATGGGGCTAATGGGTCCCTGTAAATAGATTGCTCGTATTCCCCATGGACCACGATTTCCTGGTCCTCATGTTCGAATTTAACCATCTGGTGGAGAGTGGATGGCACTGCCCCAGCCGCATGGATCCAAGGCCTTCCCAAGAGATAATTATAGGAAGTATCCATATCCATGAACTGGAATGTTACTTCGAAGTCTACAGGGCCGATTGTCAAAACCAAATCAATCTCCCCAATCATGTCTCTTTTGATACCATCGAATGCACGGGCACACACATTGTTGGGCCTGATTCTTTCAGTCCCGATCTCCATTCTTTGTAAGGTTGATAGAGGGCAAATGCCAACCCCAGACCCACCGTCCATCATAACTTTCTTCACGTAGTAACCTTCACATTTAACAGTTAAGTGGAGAGCTTTGTTGTGGGTGGCCCCTTCCGGGGGCAAATCATTCTTGCTAAACGAAATCCGGTTGACCTCGAAAAATCGTTCTGCCATCCTCTCCATTTGCTCGACTGTGGTGTTTGCCGGAACGTATGCTTCGTTGAGAGTTTTGATCAGGATCTTCTGATGCTCGCTCGAATTCACCAACAAGGACAGAAGCGAGACCTGGGCGGGGGATTTCCTGAGCTCCTCAATTATGGCGTATTCAGAGGTTTTCATATTTTTGAAGAATTCTTCTGCCTCTCCAGCACTGATCGGCCTTTTGGGCGGAAAGTGTTTCAACTTGCTTTTGTTTAGCTCTTCCGGGTCGAGGTATTTTTTTGAAGAGTTTATATCACCTGTTTCCCCGGTAATCTCTTTCCCTTTGTATGTCACCACTGTCCGGCGGTAATTCCATGGGATGGTAGTAGTATTCTTTGTGGGAGTTTGCAACGCGCGGCTAAGAACCACGGGCTCATTCAGCCTAGGTGAAATTTTTGGGCCCCGTGCTGCATACGTCTCCTTCGGGACATATATTTTTGAGCCATTCATTATTGCCCTGTTGAATTGTAACCTTTTGGGTGGGCTCAACACACTTTGTTCTTTCCTGTGTGCCTTGGGGATGTAAAGGAAAACATCTTTAGAGGGTCCCTTATTTGTCCCAGTCTCAATCTGTTCTGTGACCTGGGGGACGAGGTTACTCTTTCTCATCTCCTTGGTTGGATTGGGTGCCGTCTTGGGTTTTCTTTCTACATCTGCGATGGCGATGATGGACTTTAGAGCTGGATCGAAATCCTGGTCCTCGCAAATCATGCCGATGACGGGCCCATGATTGTGAGAGGGCAGTGGATTTGTTGTCACATTGGGAGCTTCTTCGTCCCTTAAAACTACTTTCTTTTGTTCTATAAGACTTTTCACGGCCCTCTTGAGGGTCCAACAATCCTCCGTGTCGTGCCCTTCTGCTCCGGAATGGTAAGCACAACTGGTACCCCGTCTATATGATGGTGATTGGGGATTCTGCCCGTTTGGAGGTACGGGTTGCAGGAGCCCCATCTGGACCAGCTTTGGGAAGAGGCTGGAATACGGCTCTCCGATAGGAGTGAAGTTAAGTCTCCTTGGTGGCTCTCTGAGGTAGGCATTGTACGGGTAGCTGTTTTGAGACGGGCGTTGATTATATGGAGCTGGGGGACGATAGTTATTTTTCGGGGGTGGAGTTCTATTCTGATTGTACTGTTGTGACTGCCTTGGATGTGGTTGAGCGTTCATTACCGCATAGGGAAAAGGGGGCGAAGCATAAGCTGTATCTTGGTGAGGATAGTAATGCTGGGAAGTTTCAGGAAATGGGCGTGGGTATTGTCAAGGTTTCCTGACATCGGAAACCATCATGGCCCCTTCTTCTTTCTTTTTCCTGTTGGTTGCAACCCCGGATCCACTTTGGATGGCCTGAGAGGTCGCTTTTATGGCAAATTGGCTCAGGATACGACCAATTTTTAACTCGTTCTCCACCATTTCTCCAATTTTAATTGCTTCTGTGAAAGGTTTGCCCATGGCGGACATCATATTTTGGAAGTAATCAGCTTCCTGTGCTTGTAGAAAAACACTAACCATTTCAACCTCAACCATCGGAGGTTTGACCCTGGAGGCTTGCTCACGCCATTTGATAGCGTACTCCCTGAAACTCTCTGAGGGTTTCTTTTTGAGATTGGATAGTGAGTTCCTATCGGGACCAATGTCCACATTGTATTGGAATTGTCAGACAAAGTCCCGGGCTAAGTCATCCCATATGTGCCAATGGGATATATCCTGGTCCATGTACCATTCTGATGCAATTCCCGTCAAACTTTCCCCAAAATATGCCATGAGAAGTTCCTCCTTCCCACCTTCTCCCCTGAGCTGGTTGTAGTACCTTTTCAGATGGGCTATGGGGTCTCCATGTCCGTCATATTTTTCGAAATTGGGGGTTTTGAATCCGAGAGGCAGATGGACGTGCGGGAACATGCACAAATCTGCATAGGAGACACTTTTCTGCCCGCTCAGCCCCTGTATATTTTTGAGGCTCTGTTCAATACTCTTCATTTTTCGAGTTATTTCTTCGTTCTCGAAGCTTTTCTTATCCTGTCCCAAAGTGAACTCAGGCTGAGTTTGTTGGGGATATGCATTGGGAGTAGCATGAGCGGTATCCTGATGGACGGATGGTGTTTGGAATGTGAATGCTGGCGGCTCGAAACTTGGCCCGGAGATAGTTGGTGGGGCTGTGGCGGAGATTGGTGGTGCGGTGAAAATGTTGGAAGACACACCAGAAAACAAGGCCTGGGGGCGAACTTCAGAAGGCCTTCCGTCAAAATGAGCCGACATAGTTAGATATCTAAATGGCGTGGCTGGGTAGCTTATGGGGATGTTGGACGTCCCTCCTGCCCTGGGGATTATTTCTGGGAAACCCGGGATGGTACTGGGTGGTTCCCTACCATTGGACCATGCGTCCCACATTTCCAGCATGCGGCAACGCAGAGTCCTGTTCTCTTCAGCTGCTGCGGACTCAGATGTTGGGATGACTGGATTTATGTCTTCCATAGTGGAGTTGACGATTGGCAGGTGACTTTCAGATGTCATTCTATGCTCCCTTTTGATCTAGTGAAGTAAGGATGGGAAGCCAGGTTACCGCAAAACCAACCACCTTAAAATACCTTTAGATTGAACCAACAAAACGTTAGTTTTAAAACATTTATCACATAGGCAAATCGCACGTACGGGGTATGCAGTGCACCTGATGCTTTTCTATATGTCTTTGCCACAGTTGTGTATTTCATCCCGGATTTATCTCTTGGTTTGTTTTTCTTTCTATTATTATTTTCTTTTCCTTTGTTATTGCATCTGCTATTTATTTCCTCGCTCGGTTTCCTTTCTTATGGTTATGATCGAATCCTATGTGGATTGCCTATGTATCACGGCGCCGCGTGAATCAGATCATCACGTAGTTCATGCTAGAAAAACCCAAAGAGATGCATATATCATTTTCTAAAGGCTTCATTCCAAAAATTTCCATTCATTAAATAAACACTTTTGATTATAGAAAATAAACAGCCCATTTTTGGAATTACAGAGTTTGTAAAATAGACTTGACACATATTTTCGAAAATATAAAGACTACTGTGGACTCAACATATGACTATGACTAGAAAAGTGTTGTACAAACTCGAAAATATCAAGAATACATTAGTGCTTCCGTTGCTCCAGGGGCCGGTAGGGCATCATTCGGCCTTGCCACAGGCCTGCGTGCTATGTCTTATCAGAGGCGGTAAAGGTCGTCCATTATCTTGTGGACGAAGATCATAACTGCTGAGAAGAAAGTGGCCTGAGTCATATCTTCGCATTCCTGACATCTGGTGACGATGTAGTCAGCTATCTCTTGGAACCTTCGCCTGATAATACCCTTCTCTTGAAGCAGGCGCCCGATTTGTTGGGATCTCGCTTCTAAAGTTTGGGCATCCTTGTGACTCTGTTCTTGCCATTGTTGCAACTCTTTTTCTAACCGAGCCATCATGGCATAGCACTGTTCCCTCTCTGTCTTAAACCTTTTTTCCTGTTTGGCCATCTCGTTCCCGACGGCGGCCAATTTTTCCTTCAAGCCCACGACTTCCTGGCCATATTTCCTTTTTAGTCTCTGAACAAATTCTGTTCTTTCTTCTGCACTTCTCGTCAATCTTGCCCGAACTTTGGCCAGTTCTTCTTCAACTTTGTCTAATTCATTCCCATAGCTACATACTTTATGCCTTAGGATGTTGATAAGCCTTTCATCGGTCCTGCTTCTCTCTGGGTTCTCAGCAGCTGTTTTCAGTTCCCGTATCTGGGCCCGGAGAACTTCATTTTCTTGGGCTAATCTATTTTTCTCCCCTTCGATCGAGGTGGTATGTAGAATGTTTTCGAACTTGATTTCCCTAACCTGGGCCTCCAATTTGCTTATGGTGGCTCGATAGCTGTTCTCTTTTTCTAACCAAGCCCAATGCTCTTGAGTTTGCTCGGTGAATTATTGTACATGGGGTCTCTTTGCGGGTCGTTCTTGCTCTTGATGATCCCTGACTCTTACACCGTACCAAGAGGTGTAGGCGGGTTCCACTTCCTCATTTGGATAAGTCTCTCACTCGAGTTTGAGGTTCTAAGAACCTGCACTTATTCCAAATTTGACGGACCCTACCTTCAGGAAATGCAGCTCTTGGGCATAACTCGATGGCTTATTGGCTTAAATCCTCGTCATGGGGAACACCCTGTTGCCTCCTCAACTGGCGTAAGACCCGGTACGGGGCATATGGCTGAAAGCTTCGCAGGCCCATTAATAGGAGATAGCAAACCTCAGTAGACATATTGATAACCTCGTTGAGAGGGAGCCACCCGAACGTCCACTCAATTTGGTTGGCAGTCAGTGAGCTCAAGTATGAGTGCTAGGCTTCCGTGCCTTTAGGTAATTGGTGGCCTTTTACCCGAGTACTATGTTCCTCGATGCAGTTCAAACCGGTTAAATCATAGTTCATGTAGCCCGGGCGGTGACAGAGGTGCTCGATCAGCCAAATTTGTAGGAGCAGGTTGCACCCCTCAAAGAATTTTCCCCCAGATTGGCAAACTGTCAGAGCACGGTAAATCTCGGCTAAGACCATCGGCATCAGTGTGCCATTGGACTTTTTCATCATGAAGTCTGCTATTCCCACAAGTCCGATGTCTATGCATCCTTCACTTCTTGGGCAGATCAAGGTGCCCAAGAATGCTACCACAAAAGCTAGCCCCCGGCGGGCTTCCCATTTAGCCTGATCTTTGTGAGTTAGACCAGTGTTGTTAGCCTCATAAACCTGGGGATCTCCATAACGTCTGTAAAGAAAGTAGAAAGTGCGGAAGCCTTCGGACAAGTGTGGGTCTTGGACGTCCCGGCTAATGTTCAACATATCCAAAAACTTGTGAGGAGTCACCGCCCTGGGTGCCACTAGGTACCGACTTCTGAGATTGTCATTGAGACCATCATACCCCGCTATTTCCTCTAGTGTGGGTGTTAATTCAAAGTCCGAAAAGTGGAATACATTGTGGGCGGGATCCCAGAACGGCACTAGAGCCTCGACGATGTCCAACCTCGGCTTGATCTTTAAAAGGCCAGTAAGTCCCCCTAAAGCTTTTAAAACAGACTTTCTACTGGTTTCCCCCAAGTTGCTCCACCACATATGGAGTCCTAGAGGGATTTCCTCGACTGCTTTGAAGAGGATGTTTTCAACTGTATTCATCCTGCACATTCGTTCTTTTTTATTGAGACCACCAAATTTTTTTCGAAAAGTTTCATTTTGGGAAAGAGTTTTGTAATAAAGAAAATGGACCACCTTTGCGAATACGGCCTTTTAGGGATGTGTTCGCGAATTGGGTCGAAATTTAAAGACAAAACACAGGTGGCCATTTTTGCAAAACGGCCTTCCGGTGCCCCACTTGGGCGATCAGGCTATAATGGCGTCATCTAATTTTATTTAGGGCTATATCCGTTTGATTTTTAAAAATGAAGTTGGGCCCGATGAGGGTTGCCTACGTATTCCACACCCGTGAGAATCAAACAAAGCGTAGTTTGGGAAAATCCTGACTGATTAAAAATGTACACCCACTCATTTTATTTTATATATTTTTTTTTCCAGAAATTTTGGCGGAGTTTTGGGGTAAATACGAGGATTTTCAAAACAGGGTGAATTCTCTATTCTACCTCACTCTTGGTTTTTCTCTTCATTTTTTGGTTTAGCCGGTCAATACACAAGTTGAGACAAATAAATGCATATGTAGCAAGTAAGATGCATCAGGGTAGTCTTTCATTTCGGGTACACCTGTCCTAGACGGACCCAACCCCTGTGTCGAGTCCCCTAAGCACATGATGCAAATAAGCGTTCCTACTAGGGATCCGACATGAGGTTTTGTTATTCTAGGCTTAAACCTGGGGTTTTGTTCTAGACTAGGCTTACCCGAGCGGACAGCTCGAGCCGAGGTCGGGCCAGCGTACCGGGAATACAGAAGCTTCACCGGCTTTGCAACTTATCCGTACCTCGTTCTAAAATTTGGATACGACTCTAACAGAAAAGAAGTCACACGAAGTGCACACTTCCCAGATGATTTAGAAGACTCAGAGAGAAGAGGGTTTCAGCACAATTTATATACAGTTAAGATAATATCAAAGTGGTTAAAAATTAGCATTTAGCACATTAGGTTCAAACATATAAAATCAGATAATAAAGCCAAATATAACAGCTATTCTAAGCTCGAATTCTGAACCCTGAACTAGAGATTCTAGGTTCGTTCCCCAGCAGAGTTGCCAGAGCTATCACACCTCCTTTTTCCTCCGGTGAGGGTAATAAAGGAGTTTTTTCCAATTAAAGTGACATAAATCGAATTTGGGATTTATTTATTTAAATTCAGAGTCGCCACCCGGATTTTTGACGATGCTCCGGGACACCATTTTGTTTTAAAATCCCAAACCGAGGAAATTTTGACTCTGTTTTAGTTTGTCTGCGACCAGAAATCCGAGTAAGGAATTCTGTTAACCCGGGAGAAGGTGTTAGGCATTCCCGAGTTTCGTGGTTCTAGCACGGTCGCTTAACTATTAATATTTGGCCTAAATTATCCGATTATTACATATTTTAGCCTATTTTGCATTTTAACCTTTTTTCAAATTTTTAACCGCTTTTAATATTTATGGATTTATCTTGAAACAAGTCACGATGGAATGTACTTATCTTTTTTTGGGACACATTGTAATCGCGCCACATGAAATGCACACACGATTCCAACATGTGATTTTATTATTGTTTGGAGTTAGAGTCGGGGGCATGAGTTGCCACTCCCGAGTGTAGGTTAAGGTAATTTGAGGTAATACTCGATTTTTGTCTAAGTTGAAACTAAAGGTATTCATTCTATCTAAGGGATTTCCTAAAAGTAAAATTCATTAGTCTAAAAAAAAAAATATTTTTGGGCTATGGCCATGTTTTAGCCCCGATTATTCACCTTTGGTCATCCTAGTTTGGCTATTTTGTAATAAGAAATGAAGCTAAGCACAATAATTTAAGGTATGCATTAATGAAAAGAGATCTAAAGTTCAAAATTAGCATGTTTCCAAGAAGCCAAATTGACGTGTTTGATTATAACAGAACATTTTTGGCGGAATGTTTTTTTTTTTTACCAATTTCAGAAACAACCTAAATTCATGCTGTTAATTTCATAATTTATACACGCTGACTCCTATATATTATCATAATTCTGGAAATTTTAAGAGCATTTTGAGTAGCAGGTTTGTATTTTTGTATAAATTTGCGAAATTCAGTCTGAGCTAAAACAATTGTTCTTAAAAATTCAATAGGTAAGGAAAACTGTAGAAATCAGATTTTTAAACAAATGAAAATCTTGCCAGTCTAAATATCCCAACTTATAGAATCTCGTAATTACATTTGCAAACAAAACAACATTTAAGATAACTACATATTTGAACCTTTTCATGTTCAACCAGGGCATTGCCAACGGCTTTTGACTGTTCTCGTTCGAGTCCAGTGGGAATGTCCCTTTTCTTTCATGGGAATGTCCCTTTTCTTTCTAAAATCAGAATGAACGAAATAGAAATTGAAATATACAGTCCAGTTTAGATACAACTATGCTAAAAGATAACGATAGATAAATTACAACCTTTCAAATCTCTAATGATATTACATTTTTCTACAAAAAGAAATAAATTAGAGATGGTAATCTTTAACTAGTTGCTTGTCTTGATTTCTTTATGGCTACGCATTTGAGCCTTTTGCAACCTGTAGAAAACCCAAATAATTGGGTGTGCTATGCATCCACCAGACCAACAGGACCATGAAAAGAGGTCAAGTTCAAACCTGATAATGATATGTTAAGCTCTATTAAAAAGCAGAATTATTTATGCATTCCTTTGGTGTGAACCTGACCATGAGAGGATCAAGTTCAACTCAAAAATGTCATTTTTTTCATATCCTGGACCTTCAGTCCATATTTACTCCTAGACTTTGATTATTTAGGCATTTTTGAGAGGGTGAATCTAACCATTTGAAGGGTTCAGATTCCCTACTCTAGAGCCCTTGTTGATTACCCATTTTGTACCCTTAAAGGGTGATAAGCTACTGTTTAAGCACCTAATATGGGGTGAATTTGACCATTATAGAGGGTCAAATTCATCTACCCTGGTGTTGTTTCATAATAATATCTAGATATCTAGGGCCTGAACTAGACCAATATTTAAGCATCTTTATAGGATGAACTTAACCATTAGAGGTTAAGTTCATTACCCTTTGATGTTGTTTTCCAACAACCCCTTGATTACACAATCATATAAAGACAGTTTTAAGATGAAGCAGACTTATATAAAGTTCAGAGATTAGAAACTAAACAAACATAATGTAATACTCTATATACATGCATCACATCTTTGTCACATAAGTTTATACATGAAGAGGTTTAAGCAAATAAAAATACAGATTCATGGAGGAAAGACAGTAGATTTCAGATCTTTATATTTCATAAAAAAAATCAGTTTTACATACCTTTAAGAGCAAGATAACAAAAGAAACCTGACCAAATAAAGGCCAGGCAGAGATGGAAATCAACAAGAAGAAGAAAAACCCAGCAGCAACAAACAGCACCCACGAACAACAAGAAACCCACAGTAAAGAAGCCCGGAAAAGGATGATTTCGAATACCAACGATTGAAT
>ML372594.1:62260-86825 GCA_005239525.1 Nicotiana knightiana | reverse complement strand
ATTAGAGATAACGATACCTCGGGTGCAATCTAAAGTGAACTGTATTGTGATCTAGCTAGCATACATTGAGAGAGTGCATCTACTAAATTATCATAATTACTTGAGAGAGACTTATGGTAGATAGAGTGTTCATGATTGATAGAGACGATTAATCAAGCTATAAGAAGTATCTGAGAAAGAATTCACCAACGGGGGAAACCATAACCTTAGACCTTTATTATCATTGTTTACATTAAATTGTTAGTTAATTGTTAGTTTATTATTATTGTTAGTGGAATTAGTTAAACAACACAAATTGATATTCAAAAGTCTTGAGAAAATTGATTAAACACTAGTTTAGTATTTTATAGACTCAATTGATACGTACAATTCTCTGTGGGATCGACTTTGGGTGTAATACCCCAGATTATATTTGCAGCGCCCGTTTAGTCTTTCTATAAGACATAGTTGAGCGTGATCACGGATCCCTCTCTTTTGTTGGGATCCGAACAACTTTTTCTTATCTTTTGTGAATTTTTGCATTTTATGATAGTGACGACTCATCATTCAACTTACTTCTGAGCAATCTTTCTTACTAGGAAAAAATAAATTACTTATATAAGTGGAAGGCTAATGTATTCGCAACTATCATACACAATCTTAATTATTTAACTCTTCTTACACTATCAATCTTTGAGAAATCACATTTCGATAATTCCTAAAAGCTATTCTTTTCTAGTTTTCTCTCTTATAGCTAGCTGATTGTTTTTTCCCATTATCACTGTACTTCGACCTTAACTTAATCTCTTTAGTTTCTAACACACGTTTGATATTTCAAATCGTCATCCACTCACTAGAGTCAACCTGGCTAAGTAAATCAAATTGTACCTCTACTAGCTCTGCTGAAAGTGCTAATTCATTGTATCTACTCAAACATACTTACTATTCTTTTACTAACCACCTGCTAGCATCATGCATTTATGTTCTGTTTGAATAACTAAAGTGAAGCATAAGGTTATTTTTAACTTTCCTCACAATCCACCCTCTTCTATGGTCGCATACTTATCTTTTTTTTTTTTGGGAACTATGTACATGGATCACACTTAGAGAAAGTTCATCTGTCTTAAACGAAATTGGAATATCTAACCCCCAATTTCCTATGCACTTCAAAATCATTTCCGACTATAAATATCTAGAGTAAACACTTAGTCACATAATCTAAAAGGGGACTATCTTATCTTTTATCTTACAGTAATAGCAGCTTCTTACAGTAGTTCGCTAATGTGGTACTAACTAGTTATGATTTGAATAAATCTAAACAACTTAAAATATTTCCTTAAAATTAATATCGGCTGCTCTTGGTTCTCATTCTGTACATCATGTCTTCTTATTCATATGCATGAGTTGTACGAGATCACATCTTTGGTAATAACAAATGTTTCTGAGTCCTAGGCCTTTTACGCTTAGGCTCTTTTCTGTCCAAAACTATAGTGACTAATGTTAGGGTCTGACATATGAACTATCATCATCCCACATGTGGCTCCATTTCCAAGAATTAAAAGAAATTTTTCTCTGAGGTAAAACACATACGATTACCATACACATACCTATTCTTCAGAGTATACCATCATCTGATAAATCACTTACTAAACCATCCAGTGATTCTTATTCTTAATCTAGACCTAATATGAGAAGATTTCGCTATAACCACTATTACTTACATTTTCTTTTAACACCCATAGACATCATTTTATACTCACCAGTCACTAGAACTTTGATACAATGAAAATTGGAGATCTGGTAACTGAATAATGAATAACTGGCATACTGAATAACCATAAACCCGCTAACTGAAAGATTGTATAACTGGTAACTGAAGTAAACTGATGACCATAAAATGGAATAACTACTTTTGTACGCTCTAGTAAGGTTAGGCACTGATATGTACTACTATCCATTGCATCCCACTTCCAACATCCTCTCAAGTCTCATTTGTTACCAACCTATACTCCATAATTATACCCCAATGGAAAATCATCATCTCTAGAAGCTTGGGTTTTTCTTTCCCGTCGCTTGGGCATTAGATACATATGGAATTCGATAGGAACATAAGGTTAACTGCTGCTCTAAGCTTCATAGCACGATCTAGAGTAGGAAGAAGTGAGACAATCCTGGATGTCTTGGTAGTTAACCATTTATATGAGTGGCCAGAACATATAAATAAAGTAAACTCCACTGGACACGTCTTCATAGACTCCCTAGGACTCTTGAACCTAGTGATCTAATACCAAGCGTTGTCACGCCCCGAAACTGTGCCTGGACATAACACGACACTCGGTGCTTGACTATATGTGACGGAGCGAACCAACTGGCTGGCTAAATCAACATGTGATATCATAACATACTGAATGCGGAAGATAAACTAACACATGCTGATATACTAATATTCTGGATGATATAAATCAAAGTGCGGAAATACTAATACAATTCTGAAACATATTTGTAGCAAACATAACTTAATATGAAAAGCCTGTGACTCTGTCTAACTATTACTCTAGTCTATGAAGCCTCTAATAAAGTAGTGAAAACACTGACTGTCTAAAAATACTGAAGACTGTAAGGTAATGATAATGGCCCGAAAGAACTGGGGATCACCAAATAGCTGGTACGAGAATCCTAGCGCTCTGAATCGTCAACCTGTAAATCATTACCTGCATTGTGTGATGCAGGCCCTGGGAAAAAAGGGACATCGGTACATTTGAATTGAACTGGTATGTAAAGTAACTGAAAGAAAGTATTATAAATGCTGAAACTGAAACTATGCTGATAATTGAGAATTGATAATTGATAATTGAAATGATAACTATTTAAACTGAAACTGAAATGATAACTGATAACTGGTAATTGAACTGAACAAAGGAAGTAAGGATATAAATACTCCCTCTTCTGAATGATGAACAACCTGTTTATCTGAATAAGCTACGGCCTCGGGCCCAACATATATGTTCATAAGCTACGAAATCAGGCCCAAGTATACGTATACATAACTACGACCTCAGGCCCAAAATGCATAAAGCATAAACTACAGCCTCAGGCCCCAAACATCAATAAAGAATATAAACTACGGCCTCGGGATCAAATACAGGTGTTCAATATTCAGGAACTGAGAATCATACTGAAATAAATGATGCTGAAATACTAAACCATATTGAGTTACATGATACTTGAATGCTGAATAGAGCTAGACTGAGACATGTATTCATGAACTGATTGTGAAGATTGAAACTTTAATTGTTTATAACATGCTCAGTAATCTAGACTGAGACTCATGGGCATCAACCCAAGTCTATATTGATTACGCACTGATTTAATGTTAAGAATGAAAGTCATGAACGAGCTGCGAAGCTAGAAAATAGAAGTTCTGCAACTATTCAAGGAACTTGGCTTAACTATATTTCTGAGGCAATTGGTAACGTGGTAAAAGAAACATAGTGTAGGGAGAATCATTAACATTCCCAAACATAGAGAGTTAGCCTCACATACCTTAACTTCCTACTCTTGAGCGTAATACAACATTCGCCATCCCTTTCAACTTTAATCTATATCAATACATGTCAAAGGGATTCCAAATTAGCCACAATAGTCATGCTTTGGTCACTTAGGCATTTTATCAAACACTTGGTGGCATAAAGCTTCATATCCCTTATTAATGGTGTTTGTACACCCAATAACCCATTCTCTTGCTCCTAGATAAATTCTAAAGTCTCAAATGGTTAGAATCAACATTATTCTTCATCACCCATAAGGCAAACAACACCCTTAACTAATAATCAACAATCAACACACCAAACCTATAACCGCTCATGCTTTTCTATCAAACCCATCAACTCATATCTCATGAACTAAGGTCTATATTTATTAAATCAATGTTAGAATTAATTAGAGGGTGAAGGCATTACGTCTTTGAAGTTCAATCCTCTTGAATTCGAGTTCTAGGGTTCCTTCTCTCAACAATGATGTCCCAATAGAATATCTAATAATATGAAGGGTTTACCCATGTTAATAAGATATTGAGAAATTAAAATTAACTTAGAATCACCACTAAAACTTACCTTGGGTGCTGGAGGGACCCTTAAGGAGTTAGGTTTTTATGAGCTTTCCTTTGTAGAACAAGTTTTTATGTTTTGGAGATGTGGGGAATGAAGTAGGGCTTTAAAAATGACTCTCCGAGTGCGCCCTGTGCACCTGTATGTCTGATCGCGCAAAATGGCAGGAACACTGCCACATGTGCGTGGCCGCACTCGGGGCGCGCATATTGCACACCGTTCTGTAAAATACACATAATGTTTTTCAGAAAGATCTGTTTGGGTTTCACAATATATTGTTGGAAATTTATTTCAAAGGCCTAGCTTTTTCATGTTTTGCATTTTCCCAAATACCTTACAATTTTTCAGTAAACCTCATGCAAGATTGACCTTTTGTAAACTTCGTCGATTTTGTCGAATCTTATGCACCTCATTTTCTATCTTGATTTTGAAACAACTATTTTCACCCATACTCATCCTTATAGGACTTCATATCTCCAAAATATATACTTAATACCCATTTAACATATTCACACCTAATCCGAATGTACAGGATGTTACAATTACCATCAACCTTATACTTAATTTATAGATCCATTTGCATCAAGTAAGCTTTTTCTCTTCAGGTAATTCAATAATGTCATAAGTGTCATTGACTTCTAAAGCCTCTAAATCCTTTCTCATGGCTTTTTTCCAAGCTGAAATTTGAATTGCTTGAACATAAGTACGTGATTTAAATAATGAGTTCTAAACAGGAAATAGGAAAATGAAGCAGGAAGTTGATAGTGATAATCCTGCAAATAGGAAGGAGGATTATGAGGTCTATCAGATATCTTTAAAAGTGGAGTAGTAGAAGACAAAATGAAGAGGAACAAAAGAAATATCAAGACTATAAGGAGGATCTAAAGAATCAGAGGCAGGTGAAGGAACATAGAAAGCCGAGGGAGAACAATCAGGTGCATAAGTAGGTGAAGATACATTGAGGGTAGAAAGAAATGAACCAAGTGCCTAAGAAAAAGAAGGACTTAACAATGGGGACTTAGAAACATGAGCAACAGGTGAACCAAAAGATCAACAAAAAGAAATTGATGCTCATGAAAAACAACATCTCTGGAGATAAAATATTTATTCATTTACAGATTGTACAACTTATAACCCTTCTTAACAAAGGGATAACCAAGAAAGACACATATCATAGAACTGGGTTGCAGCTAGTCCCTCTATGTAATGGGTAAAGTTGCATAGCAAACGTAGCCAATAGTCCTCAAATGAGAATAACTAGGTTCCTTCCCATACGACATTTTAAGGGAGATTTATTATTTAGTAATTTGGAAGATAGTCTATTTCTGACAAAAGTGGATTTCATGAGATAATCCCTCCAGACTCTGAGTGCTACTTTGAACTGAAAAGTAATGCTTTGGATGCTTCAAATAAAGTTCTGTATTTATTTTTACTAAACCATTTTGTTATTGTGTGTTGGGGAAGATAATTTGATTAATAATTTTATGGTTAGATAAAAAAATATGATTGAATAACTGGAACCCAATTCTAAGGCATTACCACTTGATTTGAACATTGATATTGAATAGAGTATTTACCATCAAAACAAAGATTTTAGTAAAGAAATAAATATCACGAAGGGTGATGCCGTGCATTGTTTAATATTGTATCCCTTGCTGGGATGTTGAGATTACGGTTATTGTTCCCTTGCCAGTATTCCTATTTCTATTTTGTTTACTCTCTTGCCCGTTATTTGTGATTGCTCTTTGGGTGAGGAAGAGTGTTAAAGCACGAAGGGTGATACCGTGCACTGTTCGCTATTGCGAGGAAGAGTGTAAAGCACGAAGGGTGATGCCGTGCCGTACGATGTATCATTACGTATCGATATTCATTGATTATACTGTGAGGAAAGAAAGTAAAAGCACGAAGGATGATGTCGTGCCATGATTTACATTGATTATATTATACACTGCATAGTGAGGACGAGAGTAAAATCATGAAGGGTGATGCCATGCAAGCTTATGATTTCTGGTCCTTATTGATATTCCGACCTTGTTGTTTCTTTCTTTGTTAAGATTTCTTATATGAAACTGTTATCTCCCCACAACATGTTTCCCTTCCCTTGTTGATGGATTACTTCCTGTATTTCTCTTCCGTTGTTTATATATATATATATATATATATATATTCGAACTGCATAGGTACATTTGGTTGTCGTGTCATATCCTCGTCACTACTTCGCCGAGGTTAGGCTCGGCACTTACTCATTACATGGGGTCGGTTGTACTGATGCTACACCTGCACTTCTTTATGTTGTGCAGATTAAGCAGCCGGACCTAGAGGACATCATTAGTAGGAGTGTCTTCCAGCTTATCCTAGAGGCTTCAAGGTATACCCGCTGGCGTTCGTGGGCCTTGGTGTATCTTCCATCCCTTTTTCTTCACTTCTCTCTTGTTTTTCCTCTAGTTTTAGAGACAATCATGTATTTCCTTTCAGAATTTGTATTTAGCACTCTTATAGACAGTTCGTGAGTTTGTGACTCCAGGTTTTGGGAAAATTATGCGTCAATGTATTATGTTGTCTTTACTTAGTTTGAAAACCATATATATTTATTTCCGCTATTAAGTTGTGAACTGTTTGTAGCTTATTCTGTTAAATCGATGTTAATATGCCAGTTTATCTATACACGTTGGCTTGTCTAGCGGGTTCAACGTTAGATGCCATCACGACCCGATGGTGGGATTTCGGGGTGTGACAATTTGGTATCAGAGCACTAGGTTACTTAGGTTTCACAACTCACGGACAACTTGGTAAGGTCTGAGGGATCGGTACAGAGACGTCTGTATTTATCCTCAGAGGCTGCGAAGTTAGGATGACTCCATATTTATTTTCTTCTCTGTCGTGCGCTATGAATTCTGATTGCTGATTGAGTTTCTACTCTATTCTCTCATAGATGGCGAGGACGCGTGCTTCCCTTGGTTCCAATCAGCAGCCTGACACTCCTGCTACAGCTCTTACTCGGGGTCGAGGTCGAGGACGAGGCCGTGCTAGAGGTCGAGGCTAGAACCGGGCTCAGCCTAGAGCAGTAACCCTAGTGGAGGACCCTCAAGTCGAGTCTAATGAGGAGGTCCCAGTTCCGGCTGTCCCAGTTGGACCAGCTCAGGTCCCAGAGGGGTTCATATCTACCCTAGTGATTCAGGATGCCCTTGTCCGTCTAGTCAGAATCATGGAGAGTTAGCATGGGCGGGTCTTCTTCCTACAGCATCAGCCGTCTCTCAGGCTTGGGGAGGTTCCCAGGAATCATGCCTCCCACATGCCAGAGCAGCTACCTCCACAATTTCAGACTCTGGCACCTCAGCCATCCGGAGTAGCTCAGACGGGTATTGCAGCACCGGTAGTAGAGGGAACATCTATGTCAGTAGATGCTTTGTGGAGACTGGACAGGTTCACTAAGTTATTCACTGCTACTTTTACTGGTTCACCATCAGAGAACCCCCAAGATTATTTGGACAACTGCCATGAGGTTCTTTGGAACATGGGCATAGTGGAGTCCAACGGAGTTGACTTTGCTACTTTTCGGTTATCTGACGCAGCCAAGAGTTGGTGGAGAGACTATTGCTTAGCCTGACCATCCGGGTCTGCACCTTTGAATTGGACTCAGTTCTCATAGGTATTTTTGGGGAAATTCCTTCCCATTACTCAGAGAGAGGACCTTTGGAGGCAGTTTGAGCGTCTCCAGCAGGGATCTATGTCAGTCACTAAGTACGAGACCAAGTTCATCACTCTAGCCCGACATGCTCTTATGATACTTCCAACTGATCGAGAGAGGGTTAGGAGATTTATTGAGGGATTGGCCCGGCCTATAAGACTTCAGATGGCTAGAGAGTCAGATACGGATATATCATTCCAGGATGCGGCCAATATAGCCAGAAGGACTGAGATGATTGTGTCACATGGTGGTGGTCAGGGGGCTGACAAGAGGCCCCGTCATTTGGGTCGTTTCAGTGGAGCCTGATCTGGGGGCAGGGATTCTTCAGGCAGAGGTCATCCTCCCAGACTCTTCCAGTCAGCTCTCCAGGTTTCCCATGGTACTTCAGGTGGTCATGGTTATCAGAAGCACTATTCTGATCAGCAGCCTTACAGTGCGCCACCAGCTCCCATCAGTGCACTGCCGCATCAGAGTTTTTGATGTGGTCATTCAGGTCAACAGGGTCAGACTCAATTCCCTCAGTAGTCGAGGTCTTGTTACACTTTTGGTGATCTGGGTCACCTTGCCAGATTTTTCCCTTAGGCACGGGCAGTTCGCAACATCAGGATTCCCGTGCCATGGTACATGCACCAGGTGTTCCACAGCCTCTCCAGCCAGCCAAGGGTGGGGGTAAAGGTGCTAGAGGTGGAGGTAGAGGTCATAGAGGTAGAGCTCAGGTCACCAGAGGTGGAGGCCAGCCAGAAGCCGGTTGTCCCAGAAATGTGGTTCAGGGTGGTGTGGCCCAACCTCGATGTTATGCTCTTCCACCAAGGCCAGACGCTGAGTCTTCAGATGCAGTCATTGCAGGTACTATTCGGGTTTGTCACAGAGATGCTTCAGTGCTATTTGATCCAGGGTCTACATATTCGTATGTGTCCTCTTATTTTGCACCATACCTAGTCATGCCTAGTGATCCACTGAGTGTTCCTGTTTACGTATCTACACCGGTTGGTGATTCTATCGTGGTCGATCGAGTCCATAGTTCTTGTGTTGTGGAGATTGGGGTTCTTGAGACCCGTGTTGATTTGTTGCTTTTAGGTATGGTCGACTTTGATGTTATATTGGGGATGGACTGGTTATCCCCATATCATGCTATCTTGGATTGCCATGCCAAGACGGTGACCTTAGCCTTACCGGATTTTCCCCGTTTGGAGTAGAGATGGACTCCTGGTCATTCTACCCGCAGTGTTATTTTGTACGTGAAGGCTCAACGTATGGTCGAGAAGGGGTGTTTGGCTTATATAGTTTATGTCTGTGATTCCAGTGTTGAAGTTCCCTCTATTGATTCGGTACCCGTGGTTCGTGAGTTTTCTGAGGTCTTCCCATCAGACCTTCCAGGGATGCCACCTGACAGGGACATAGAATGTTTCAAATATAATTGAAATGCATATATGATTTTTGTCCGGGAGGTTGAAGATGAGCTTCGGGTGTCACGACCCCTATCCTAAGCCGGTCGTGATGGCGCCTATCATTAAACTAGGCTAGCCAACAATCACATACTGACATATATTTTAAAAATTTACAGAACTGTTATGATATTTCACAAAGAAAGTCTTCCGCTCAAGCCGTTTAAAGCAACAAAATGAATTAAAACAGTTTATACACTGCCCCAAAACCTGGAGTCAACTGTCATGAGAATCGATGAGTAGTACAAATAATCCCACTGTCATAATACATCAAGACTCAGTACGAGGAACTAAATACAAAACAAGAAATGGGAAAAAAGATGTTGTGGACGCTGAACAGCTACCTCGAAGTCCTAACTCCGGCTCCGAAAGAGGGAAGAAACCTAGAGCTCGGTACAAGCACCTATATCTGCACACAGAGGTGCAGGGAGTAATGTGAGTACACCAACTCAGTAGTAATAAAAATAAATCAAGTCTAAGCAGTAAGAAACACATAGGATCAAATCATCAATTCGCAATAAGCAAAACCTTTCTTCCCAACAGCGTATACATTAAATCAACATGCTTTATACGCTAACTTCAGAAAAAAATTCCTTTGAAAAGGGTGATTTCGAACAATTTCAGAAAAATACCCAAATAGTTTAGTGTATAATGAAATAAATCATACATAGCCCCTCGGGCCAAAGCAAGTATCATAAATCGCCCCTCGGGAAAATCATCACTCAGAATCAGTTGCTCAGCATACCTCACAATCACTCAGTATCAGCCCCTCGAGCAACCTTATTGTCAGTCATGCCTCCCAATCACTTGTCACTCGGCACTCGCACTCAGTAGGTACCTGCGCTCACTGAGGGCGTGTACAGACTCTAGAGGGGCTCCTTCAGCTCAAGCACTAATATCAAGCCTCCCCGTGGCATATCATATCCTCACAATTAGGCCCTCGGCCTCACTTAGTCAGAAACTCTCAAAAAGCCACTCGGGCTATCAGTAAAACGGGGTACTCGACCCAAAATATCATTTTATATCTAAAACAAAATAGTGTAAATAAGGCTGAGTTTCGAAATCAGTTAAAAAAAATATGACTGAGTGTAAATCATAAGTCAAAACAGTGAGAAGTAGGAGTAAAAGTCCCCAAGGGGTCCAAACAAGTTGGCACAAGGCCCCAAACTTGGCTTACAGCCCAAATATAACGATAGTCTTAAAATACGATTTGACATATGATTTATAACTAAATACGCAACTCAATGGTTGCCAGGGGAAGGACCAAGTACAAATTTTAAATCAGTCACGCCACACACTCGCCATCCGGCACGTGCGCCACTCCAAAAATAGTGAGAAAATACGGAATTCGGGATTCCATACGCTTAGAACAAGATTTACAGTCATTACTTACCTCAAACTGGCCCAAATGCTAATCCGCGATGCTCTTTCCTCTAGAATCGGCTCCCGACAGCTCCAAATCTATCCAAAATCGGATTAATATCATCAATATACGCTAAAGGAACAAGTCCCACTCGAAATTTATCAAAATTAGGCATAATTCCCGAAATTGGCCAAACCCGGCCCTCGGGCCCACGTCTCGGAATTCTATAAATATCACATCACAAGAATCCTTATCCTTTCCCGAGTCTATACATTTAAAATGCATCAAAATGGGACAAAAATTTACCCCTGAATTCCTTAATTATAAGTCTCAATCTCCTAAGCCCTAAACCCCCAATTTATTCCATTAAATTCCACTAATATCAAGCTTGATCCGTCAAATATCAACATAGAATCGAGTTTAAGGTCTAAGAAACTTACCTCCACGAAAATCCATCGAAAACCCTCTTTAATTTTCTCCCAAAAGCCTCAGCCCGCATGCAAAAATATGATGGAAGTGCCAAAAATTCACGAAGGCAGGTATTTATACTTTCTGCCCAGTGGTTCCGCACCTGCGGTCCCAGGTGCGCACCTGCGGAAAACACTTTGAAGCCCAGTCTCCGCACCTGCGCTAAAACTTCTGCATCTGCGGCTTCGCAGTTGCGGTAAAAACCACGCACCTGCAGAAGTCCTTCAACCCACAATAATCCGCACCTACGACGAGTAGTCCGCTTCCGCGGGCCCGCACCTGCGGTCCCCTATCCGTAGGTGCGTTAACACCAGCACCATCAGCTGTTATTTTCCATCTTAAATTCCCCCGATGGCTATCCGGAATCAAGCTGAGCCCCTCGGGATCCCAACCAAAAACAAAAACAAGTCCCATAACCTTATTCAAACAGGGTCGAGCCTTCGAAACACCCCACAAATGCTAAAACGCCAAGATTACATCGGATTCAAGCCTATGAACTTTGGGATTTCTAAATTTCGCTAATGATGCAAAAACCAACTAAAACACGTTCGATTGACCTGAATATTTACGCACACGTCCAAAATGACACTACGAACCAGTTACAACCTCCGGAATTCCATTCCGACCCTGATCGCTAATTTTTCACTACCGACCGGAAATCGCCAAAAACTCAATTTCGTCAATTCAAGCCTAATTCTACTCCGGACATCAAAACCACATTCTGAACATACTCCTAAGTCCCAAATCGCCTAACGAAGCTATCCAAACCATAAAATCTATATTCCAAGGTCGTTTACCAATAAGTCAACTCCTAGTTGAATTTACCAACTATTAAGCCAGTTTAAGAGATTAAGGGTCTCAGTTCTTACCACGACCACCCCGAACCCGAACCAACCGACCCAACACATCATAATTAGGCTAAATAACACACAATAAGGCAGAAACATGGGAAATAGGGATAATCTCACGGAACGACCGGCCGGGTCATTACATCCTCCCCCTCTTAAACAAACATTTTTCGTCGAACGGGTCTAGAAACATACCTAGAGTCTCAAATAAGTGAAGATATCTAATCCGCATCTCCCGCTCAGTCTCCCAGGTGGCATCCTTGACCGAACCTTCACTGAAGCTTTATCCTTGAACCTCAGCTTCTTGACCTGACGACCCAAGATAGCCACTGGCTCTACCTCATATAATATATCACCCTCGAGCTGAACCGTGATAAGGTCCAAAACATCAGACGGGTCACCAACATATTTACGCAGCATCGAAACATGGAACACCAGATGAATACTCGCTAAACTGGGTGGAAAGGCAAGTCTATAAGCCACATTTCCAATCCTCTGCAGCACCTCAAACGACCCAATGAACTGGGGACTTAGCTTTGCCTCTTCCCAAACCTCATAACACCCTTCATGGGTGACACCTTCAGCAACACCTTCTCCCCAACCATGAAAGACACATCTCGGACCTTCCGGTCTGCATAACTCTTCTGCATGGACTGCGCCGTGCGAAGACACTCCTGAATCAGCTTCACCTTACCCTACGTATCCTAAATCAAGTCTGTGCCCAATAGCCTAGCCTCGCCCGGCTCAAACCAACCAACCGTAGATCTACACCTCCTACCATATAAAGCCTCATATGGAGCCATCTGGATATTCGACTGATAACTATTATTATACGCAAACTCCACGAGTGGAAAACTGGACCCATGAACCCCCGAGATCAATGATACACGCTCGCAATATGTCCTCCAGAATATGAATAGTGCACCCCAACTGCCCATCGGTCTGAGGATGAAACGCTGTGCTCAACTCAACCAGAGTACCTAACTCCCTCTGCACGACCCTCCAAAACTGAGATGTGAACTAAGTACCTCTATCGGAAATGATAGAAACTGGAACCCCATGCAATCGGACAATCTCCCTAATATAAATCTCAGCTAATCGCTTCGAAGAATAAGTAGTACCAACAGGAATGAAGTGCACGAACTTGGTCAGTCGATCCATAATAACCCATATAGCATCAAACCTCCTCGACGTCCGTGGGAGTCCAACTACAAAGTCCATGGTAATCCGCTCCCACCTCCACTCTGGAATATCTAATCTCTGAAGTAATCCACTTGGTCTCTGGTGCTCATACTTGACCTGATAACAGTTGAGACATCGAGCCACAAAATCAACAATATCCCTCTTCATCTGCCTCTACAAATAATGTTGTCTCAGATCCTGGTACATCTTCGCGGCACCCAGATGGATTGAATACCGCAAAATATGGGCCTATGCTAGAATCAACTCTCGGAGCCCATCCACATTGGGCACGCAGATCCAGATCTACATCCTCATGACCCCATCATCACCAATAATCACATCCTTGGCATCACCCCGCCGGACCCTGTCCTGAAGAACGATCAAGTGTAGCTCATCATACTGGCGTGCTCTAATCTGATAATATAGAGAAGACCTGGAGGCTACAAAAGCCAATACTCGTGGGGGCTCTGATTGATCCAGTCTCACCAACTGACCAGCTAAAGCATGAAAAACATGGGCTAAAGGTCGCTGGAAGGTAGGCTAGACTCCCCAAACTCTCTGCTCCGCGACTCAGGGCATCAGCCACTACATTGGCCTTCCCTGGATGATATAGAATAGTGAGGTCATAATCCTTGAGGAGCTCCAACCATCTCCTCTGACACAAATTCAGATCCTTCTTCTTAAGAAGATGCTCCAAACTACGGTGATCAGTGAAAATCTCACAATGCACTCCATACAAATAATGACGCCAAATCTTTAAGGCGTGGACAATGGCTGCTAGCTCAAGATCGTGCACTGGATAATTCTTCTCGTGCACCTTCAACTGTTTGGATGCGTAGGCAATCACCCTACCATCCTGCATCAAAACCGCTCCAAGGACAACTCTCGAGGAATCACAGTTAACTGTATAAGAACATGAACCCGTAGGCAAAACCAATACCGGATCTGTAGTCAAAGCTGACTTAAGCTCCTGAAAGCTCTCCTTACACTCCTCAGTCCACCTGAACTGAGCACCCTTCTAGGTTAGTCTGGTCATAGGTGCTGCAATAGATGAAAATCCCTCTACAAAACGACGAGAGTACCCTGCCAAACCAAGGAAACTGTGTATCTCGGTAGCTGATGACGGCCTAGGCCAGCTCTACACCGCCTCTATCTTCTTCAGATCAACCTAAATACACTCACTGGACACCACGTGCCCTAAGAATGCTACTGAATCAAGACAGAACTCACACTTCAAAATTTTTGCATACAACTTCTTTTCCCTCAAGGTCTGAAGCACAACCCTCAAATGCTGCTCATGATCTTCCCGTGATCGGGAATACACCAAGATTTCATCGATAAACACGATGATGAAAGAATTCAGATAAGGCCGGAATACAATGTGCATCAAGTGCATAAAGGCTGCTGGGGCATTGGTCAGCCCGAATGACATAACCAGAAACTCATAATGACCATATCTAGTCCTGAAGGCAGTCTTCGGGATGTCGAGCCCCCAAATCTTTAACTGATGATAGCCATAAAGCAAGTCAATCTTGGTAAATACCTAACACCCTGCAACTGATCAAACAAGTCATCTATACGAGGCAAGGGATACGGTTCTTCAACGTGACCTTGCTCAGCTGCCGATAATCGATACACATACGCATAGAACCATCCTTCTTCTTCACAAACAATATCGGACCACCCCAAGGTAACATGCTAGGCCGAATGAACCTCTTATCTAAGAGTTCCTTAAGCTGCTCCTTTAGTTCCTTCGACTCCGCTGGTGCCATATGATAAGGTGGAATAGATATAGGCTGAGTGCCTGGCCCTAGGTCAATACCAAAATCAATGTCCCTGTCAGGTGGCATGCCTGGCAGGTCTGCTGGAAACACGTCCGGAAAATCACGGGGCACAGGAACCGAATGAATAACGGGATTCTCACCACTAAGATCCCTCACAAAATCCAAATACGATAAACACCCCTTTTCAACCATACACTGAGCCTTCAGGTAAGAAATAACCCTGCTATGCACATACTCAGAAGAACCTCCCCACTCGACCCTCAGAAATCCTCGCATAGCTAAGGTCACGGTCTTAGCGTGACAATCAAAAACAACATGACACGGAGATAGCCAAAGCATCTCAGAGACAGACTGAGACAATACGTCTGATCACTACATCAGAGGCCATAGCATCTTGCCCGGCTGGAAGTGCATAGATACGAGACTGGCCTCCACTTGCACGACCTCCCCCTCTAGGGCGGCCCCTGGCTGTCTGGCCCCCACCCATAACTGTTTGGGGGAGTGGTTAAGTAAATGGAGCTGAAGTTGAGGGCTGGCCTCTCTGCTGAGAAGAGCCACTAAAACGACCGGGACAATGTCTCCACATGTGCCCAAACTCTCGGCACTCAAAACAACTCCCTGGAGCTGGAGACAGGGACTGAAAGAAACCTCTGGCATAGATGGCCACTAGAAGAATCATGCATAGAGGAACCCTGACTGCTGGGTGCTCGAGCTGCACTCTAGGCTGGAAGGCCACTGAATGTAGAACGGCCCGGCTAAGAAGTGCAGGGACCATGCCCCGAAGATACACCACTATAGGTTGGGTGGACTGGCTGAGGAGACCTGAATGAACGGCCTCTACCATGCTGAAACTGTCCTCGTGAAGGAGCACCACTAGAACTACCAGATCCACGAGGCCTCTTGGTCTCGCTCTCCTCTCGCTCTTGGTAGCTAACTGACTCAATATCCCGGGCAATATCAAAAACCTGCTCGAAGGTAGAACCTGATACCCTCTCCCTAGTCATCAAAAGGCGGAGCTGATAAGTGAGGCCATCCACAAACCTCCTAATCCTCTCCCTATCAATAGGGACAAACTCGGTGGCATGACTAGCCAACTCTGAAAACCACATCTCATACTGCATCACTGATAGCTCCCCCCGACGCAGCTGCTCAAACTGTCGGCACTACTCCTCCCTGTGAGACTAGGGAACATACTTCTCCAAGAAGATAGTAGAGAACTGCTGCCAGGTGAGGGGTGCTGCACCAACAAGCCTACGTCTCTCGAAGAACTCCCACCAAGTAAAGGCAGCCTTAGAAAATTGAGAAGTAGCAAACGAGACCCCACTGGTCTCCAGAATCGCAGCAGTACGAAGCATCTTCTGACACTTATCCAGAAAACCATGGGCATCCTCGCTCTCAGCACCACTGAATGTCGGCGGCTGAAGTCTACTGAATCTCTCCAGCCTACACTGCTCATCATCTGGCATAGCTGGAACCACGAAACCCTGAACTGGAGCAACCGGCTGGGCTGGAACTGCCCCCAGTGTCTGAAGGCCCTGAGTGACCTGCTCAGGTGTCCGGGCAGCTGGAGTCTGAGTGCCTCCCCCGACCTGAGAAGTAGTAGCAGTAGAAGATACAACAACTTCCTGGGCAAGGCTAGTACATACTGTCAAAATCTGAGCCAAGGCTCCTGAAGACCCGGAATAACAATGGGCACTGCCGGTGCATGAGACTTTCCTGCTGGTACATCTGCGGCGGGAACTCGGTCCTGAATGGTAGGGGGACCCTCTAGTGCTGCCCCGACTGCTGCATGGGCTGGTCCTGTACCTCTACCACGTCCTCGACCGCGGCCTTGACCTCTCACTGGTCTAGCTGGTGTCTGTTCACCCTGATCAGTAGCGCGAGTCCTCACCATCTATGAGAGAATGAAACAACAGAATTTTAGATTTCCATAATCAACAAAATGGCACGACGGAATTAAAAAAGAGAGATTTTTCCTAAGGGTTCTGTAGCCTCTCGAAGATAAGTACAGACGTCTCCGTACTGATCCTCAAGACTCTACTAAAACTGCTCATGACCGTTGTGTCCTATGTAACCTAGGCTCTAATACCAACTTATCACTACCCCAATCCTAAGCCGTCCGTGAGGCACCTATCACGGAACTAGGCTAGCCAACAATCACATACTGACATATATTTTCAAAATTTCCAGAACTTTTCCGATATTTCAGAAAGAAAGACTTCCGCTCAAGTAGTTTAAAGCAACAAAATGAATTAAAACAATTTATACTGCCCCAAAACCTGGAGTCAACCGTCATGGCAACTAAGAGTAGTACAAAATAACCCTACTATCATAATATATCAAGACTCAGAACGAGGAACTAAATACCAAACAAGAAATGGGAAAATAGATGTTGTGGACGCTGAACCGCTACCTCGAAGTCCCAACTCTGGCTCAGCAAGAGGGAAGAAAACTAGCGCTCGGCACCAGCACATGTAGTTTCACACAGAGGTGCAATGAGTAATGTGAGTACGCCAACTTAGTAGTAATGAAAACAAATCAAGTCTAATCAGTAAGAAACACATAGGATCAAATCATCAATTCAAAATAAGCACAACATTTCTTCCCAACAGTGTATACATTAAATCAACATGCTTTAAAAGCCAACTTCATAAAAAAAGTCCTTTGAAAAATGTGATTTCCAACAATTTCAGAAAAATACCCAAAGAGTTTAGTGTATAATGAAATAAATCATACATAGCCCCTCGGCCAAAACATGTACCATAAATCGCCCCTCGGGAAAATCATTACTATGAATCAGTCACTCACCATACCTCACGATCACTCAGTATCAGCCTCTCGGGTAACCTCTCTATCACTCATGCCTCTCAATCACTCGTCACTCGGCACTTGGCACCCACACTAAGTAGGTACCAGCACTCACTGGGGGTGTGTATAGACTCCGGAGGGACTCCTTCTGCCCAAGCGCTAATATCAATCCACCTCGTGGCATATCATATCCTCACAATCAGGCCCTCGGCCTCACTCAGTTAGAAACTCTCAAAAAGTCACTCGAGCTATCAGTTAAACGGGGTACTCGACCCAAAATATCATTTTATATCTAAAAACAATAGTGTAAATAAGGTTGAGTTTCGAAATCAGTTAAACATAATATGACTGAGTGTAAATCATAAGTCAACACAGTGCGGAAACATCAGTAAAAGCCCCCAAGGGGTCCAAACAAGTCGACACAAGGCCCTAAACTTGGCTTACATCCCAAATATAACAATAGTCTTAAAACACGATTTAACATATGATTTAAAACTAAATACACAACTCAAAGGTTGCCACGGGAAGGACCAAATCCAAATCCAAAATTAGTGCACGCCACACACTCTCCATCCGGCACGTGCGCCACTCCAAAAATAGTGAGAAAATATGAAGTCCGGGGTTGCATGCCCTCTGGACAAGATATACCGTCATTACTTACCTCAAACCGTTCCAAATGCTAATCCGTGATGCTCTTTCCTCTCGAATCGGCTCCCGACCGTTCCGAATCTATCCAATACCAGAATAATATCATCAATATACGCTAAAGGAACAAGGCCCACTAAAAAATTATCAAAGTTAGGCAAAATTCCCGAAATTTTCAAAACCCGCCCCTTAGGCCTACGTCTCGAAATTCTATAAAATTGCATCACAAGAATCCTTATCCTTTCCCGAGTCTATACATATAAAATGCATCAAAATCATACCACAATTGATCTCTAAATTCTTTAATTATAAGTCTCAATCTCCCAAGCCTAAACCCCCAATTTATGCCATTAAATTCCACTAATTCAAAGCTTGATCCATCAAATATCAACATAGAATCGAGTTTTAGGTCTAAGAAACTTACCTCCACGGAAATCCTTTGAAAAACCTATTCAATATGCTCACAAAAGCCTCGGCCCGCATGCAAAATATGATGGAGGTGCCAAAAATTCGTGAAGGCAGGTATTTATACATCCTGCCCAGCGGACCTGCACCTGCAGTCCTAGGTGCACACCTGCGGAAAACACTTAGAAGCCCAGTCTTCGCACCTGCGCTAAAACTTCCGCATCTGCGGCTTCTCATGTGCGGTAAAAAGCTTGCACCAGCGGAACTCCTTCAACCCTCAATAATCCACACCTGCGATGAGTAGTCTTCTTCTGCAGACCCGCACCTGCGGTCCCCTATCCGCAGGTGCGTTAACACCAACACCAGCAGCATCAGGTGCTATTTTCTAACTTAAAATCCCCCAATGGCTATCCGAAATTAACCCGAGCCCCTAGGGATCCCGACGAAAAACAAAAACAAGTCCCATAACCTTATTAAAACTTAGTCGAGCCTTTAAAACACCCAAAACAACGCTAAAACGCCAAGATCACATCAGCTTCAAGCCTATGAACTTTGGGATTTCTAAATTTCGCCAATGATGCTGAAACAAACTAAAACATGTCCGAAAGACTTGAAAATTTGCACACTAGTCCAAAATGACACTATGAACCTGCTCCAACCTCCGGAATTCTATTCCAACCCTGATTGCTAATTTTCCACTACCGACCGGAAATCGCCAAAAACTCAATTTCGCCAATTCAAGCATAATTCTACTTCAGACATCAAAACCACATTCCGAACATACTCCTTAGTCCCAAATCGCTTAATGAACCTATCCAAACCATAAAATTTACATTCCAATGTCGTTTACCAATAAGTCAACTCCCAGTTGAATTTACCAACTATTAAGCCAGTTTAAGAGACTAAGGGTCTCAGTTCTTACCACGACCACCCCGAACCCAAACCAACTGACCTAACACATTATAATTAGGCTAAACAACACACAATAAGGCAGAAACATGGGAAACGAGGCTAATCTCACGGAACGACCGACTTGGTCGTTACATCGAGTTCCGAAACTAAGATTTTGCAATTGTTGAATTTTCTGTTGCAACAATAACGAAAATATCCATTATGTCCTTAAGTTCATCCATAAGTTTCTTGCTTCCATTGAAACTTCAAAACATCATATCTGCATCATTTTAAGGCCAAATTGGGTTATTCATAAGGCTATCACGGGTTGAATCTCGAAAGGGTTATAGTGGGCTTATCAAAGGTAAGTCTCGTGGAGATCTTACATCTGATTCCGACTAGGACAACTGTTTCTTTCTTTTTCACTTGTTTTGAGATTAGTCACTTTTGTCATAAAGTTTTGGAGCTCGGTAAAAGGCAATTTTTAATGAGATTTTCATCACTACTTTGTAGGTTATATGTCATTGAGATTTGGTATTGGTTTCAAATTCTAGCCACGCGGGCACAATTAACTGTTGTTGACTTTTTAGAAGTTCATAAAAGATTGAAACTTTATTGACTAGGATTGCTTCCTATAACACTATTTGACTTGTGATGTTTGACTTGGAGTTGCGTGATTTGGAGGGCTAGAGTGAGGTTCTGATGCGACGTGATGTTGAAGACTTGCTCGGATGATGTAAATATCTTGCCTAGGCTTTGATTAAGGGTATTTCTCCATATGTTATGATGCTTGTTATATGTTGGGGGCGACACATATGCGAGGTAACGAGCATATGTGTGTGTATCAGGGTTCTTCATGATCTTGGTAGACATTAGGCTATTATATACATTATTTTACTATCATGTCTCTTTAATACCATGTTTCCTCCACTTGTTTGATTAAGTGACCTAATATTCATGCTAGAAAAAATAGCTAGGATATTTTCTTATATGTTTGAACTATTTACTAGTAATCATAGTGTTTAGTTTCGATATTATATCTGCGTGTTATATCTCTATCTATGTGCACACTTTATATATTATCTCATATTTTGATAGTGTCCTTATGTGTGTGACCCGAGTTTGACCTTTATGCTGTATTTTAATTATGGCACTGTGAGATGTTGGCATATTGAGTGTTGAGGAGATTGATGATCGATTTCGGGCCATGAAGCCATGGCGTATTGATATTGATCGTGAGTTTACGGTTGCATCAAGGCCCCATACTGAGTCGAGTGATATTGATCGTTGTCTTTTGCTCCGATTAGCACTTGTGTTGCGATCCGCCCCTCTGGAGTTAGGTGATAACCCATGTTACTTCTATCCATGTGAGTGCAAGCACACACTATGTGCTTAGTGAGGGGCTTATGCTAGGCACACATATAGTGCTCTATGTGTGTGTGTGTGTGCGTGTGTGATAATATAGGGACATTATGCCAAGCAGCATGAGAGTGTTGGGAGCATGATTCAGGGGAATTGTGACAGGAACCGTTAAATCTCTAGGAGTATGATTGGGGGGTACTTGTGCCAGGCACTACGAATGTGTTGATATTGTGTATACATGATGAATTAACTGTGATGTTTTTGATTATGGAATGTATATTTGACGTGCATGCATAAAAATATATTTTCCTCATGAAAATTAATATTTGATGTCCCTATTTGATGTTAGAGCTTGAAATCACAGTTATCCTGATAAATCCATATCCATGTAATTTATGTGGAAACGTTGATGTCTTGGTTGATAACACCTAAAAAGCATGCTCATGTCTTCTCTTATTGTGTTAGAGTTGAACCTATACTTTGGGTTGCTTTTCTTTTTATACCATTATTATGCTGTTATTGTCGTTTTTGGCTGTTGAAAATGAACACCGAACTTTTCATACCTTGCCATTGCTTTCTCATAGGTCAGACTTGCTCCTTACTGAGTACATCGGGGCAGTTGTACTCAGACTATACTCGGCACTTTTCCTAGAGATCTAGGTGTAGTTGATAGCGGCAGTTACTAGTGAGCTGTTTGTCTGTATTTTCTTGGAGGTTTCAAGATAACACTTCGATTTTATTTGTTGTCCTTGAAGTCCCCTCATGTATCTTAAGTTATTACTGATGAGTCCTTCAGATAGTGTTGTATGTTGTTCAAGATTTCTCTATATAGCTCATGCACTCGAAGGAACCAGAGTTTGGGTGGTTTATATGGTAGCGTTATGATGACTTCAATTATTTATGTTATTATGCTATTTGAGGCTATATTTTATCATTGTTAAAGTTTTGTTTCGCATAGTTGTTGTTGGCTTTCCTAGAAAGTTAATTTAGACACCATCATTGCTCGGGTAGGAGTTTAGGTCATGTCAAGTTAGTATCAGAGGATTAGGTTCATATTGGTGTCACGTGTTAGGAGCAGGCAAAGTAGATTCTTGCGAATCGGTACAAAGACGTTTGTACTTATCTTCGAGAGATATTGGGCTTTATTAACTATCCCTTTGTTGATTCCTTATCATGCAATTTTATATCGGCTTGAAGCCTATATCCTAGTTTCTTACTATTCATTTATATATGATTTTTAGTACTTAATAGCTATTGGGCACTAGCGAGTTGTGATAATGATACAAATATGGTGCGGGATGTTTTTCCCAGAGGTATGAGGGAAGATATCTATTGTCATTTTGCGAAAGGGGGTGCTATCTATTTCATCCCCAGTATTGGTGTTTCCACGAGTTCGGGGCATTATATGGTATATTGTAAGGATTCATGTCTTAGTCTTGATGCGGTGTTGATACAAAATGGCAGGATGATTTGTTAAGCTTGTGGTAGTAGTAGCCCCATGAGAATGATTATTTGGTTCATAATTTGGAGTTTGGCATTTTTTCAAGCGAAGGGAAGGCATTTGGGATATTGATATTCAGGCTTTGATCGATAGATTTGCAAGTTTGGGTATTATGAGCTTAATAGATTTCTCGCTTGTGGTGTTGCACATTTATCCTTTTTAAGTGCATTAAGGATCATTAGTATGATTCGAGGATGCATTATTAATGTGAAGGATGTAGGAGGACATTATTGGGAAAGTTTCAAAGTGTCTGATCGTCAGCAGATCGAGAAAGATCATCAAGATTAATGTTGTACTTCGGAAGATGGCCATACCGACCTAGAAGTGAGATCATATCATTATGTGTTTTGTGGTAGGGTTGCCATGGATTTCGAGGAAGTTTGGTGTTATTTGGGTCATTATGGACAATTGAGGGCATTTCATATTGGTGGTGACTCCTTACTTTTGAGAGTTCGAATTGGACGGGATGATTTTTCTTGAGCTACTAAAGGATTGTGAATGCTTGATTTACATCTTGATGTGCAATACTATTTTGAGTTGGGGTGTGTTAAGGGTCTTTTAGTTGTTCATTGGTGGAGCGAAACACAATTTTTTCGCAGCGAGTGGGTGAGCGTGGACTGGGGAGGATTAGTTGAATAAACATAGTTGTACCCATAGCAAGTCATAGAAAGATGTTGATACAAAGTTACACGTATGGGCTATCTCCTATGAGAAAATTTGAGGGTTGTATAATTTCTTACAAGGTTCCTATGAAGAGTTTTTCCTTCTATCAAGTGAGATACATGTACTACCATTTTTGTGTTCTGGAGCAAGTAAGCTCAAGTCTCACGGGATGAGTATGCACTTGACAGATAATTTGGAATGTGTGATGACTAGTTCTAGATGAGCTTATGAGGATATTCAGTTGAATAATAACACGAGGTCATGGCAGTTAAGAATGAAGAGTATTGTGAGTTATTAGGTGATGTGTTTTGTGGCTATCGATTAAGTGAAAGAGTCTACCATCGGTGATTGATCACCTAGTCATATCTCATTATAGATTCTAGACTAAGGGATGCTTGTGGGCTAGATATGACTTAAGGGTGATGTCTTCGAGGATGATTCGGGCAAGAAATTTTCTGGATGTGTGTTATATTTTGCCTTAGTGATATATGGAGATTGTGGAAGCACTCAACATCGATAATCTTATGTGTGTGTAGTGTGTAAGGGGAAGGATTCACTCGGTTATTTCTTCTTACAACATCCATGAGCTAACGAAGCACTGATCGTTCAGAATGATTGGTTATGTACTCAAGACAAAGACTAATTGGGTGACTCTTGAGAATGGTTTTGGTGGTTTGAAGATTTAATATGTGGTATCTAATGATTTTTGGATTTAGTTGTGACTAAGGATTCGAGATTTAAATTAGATTGTGAAAGAGGCTTCGACAATTTCTGCATCATTATCGGTTATGAGAGGCAGATTTCAGAGATAGATAAAAAGCTTCAGAGTTATAGAGGGTCTCTCCGAGCAAGTATTTCGGTTTGAGGTACAATTGGGTGTATAAGAGGGAATAAAGTATCTTACGAGTCTTAGGATGACGAGATTTCATGTTGGGGTCGCTTGAGACGAGTTTCCGTGAGATCCATTGTGTACTAGGAAGGATTGGTGTTTCCATGGGCAGGCCATGCGTAATCAAAAGAAGTTGTTTCAGTGGTGGTTGGGACTAGTATGATAATAAGGAAAACGGGCTTTATAGGTGTTTTGTGGTAACACTTTTGGGTTTGGAAAGCATGCCTTGATTGATTTACAGGGATTTAGTTATGATGACTTGGTTATGTGCATATGGATTTCAAAGACATTTTGATAATTTTGAGCACTCCTTGAAGTTGGTGCATTCTTCATGCATGTGAAATTCGTTGGTGTTTTGAATTTCCCCTAAAGTGAGCTAAGAGAAAGATTTCTGGTGGATGAAGTTTGTATCCTATCCAGGACAAAGAGTTGTTACTAAGATCCTCGGATTTTCGCATAATATCACGACGGATGTCGTGAGCTGAGTTTAATTGGGATTGAACGAACTAGGTTGTAGTTCAATTTTGTAAGGGGGGGG
>ML372594.1:23940-61390 GCA_005239525.1 Nicotiana knightiana | reverse complement strand
AGATCATTCCAAATAGGTCAATAGCACTTTTTTGTATCGCCTGATGAGGGTGTGTTTTGTGGAAGATGCATTGTCTATTGATTTGTAGATGCTTGACTAGCACTACAAAAATCACATGGTCTGTAGCCATTGATGTTAAGGTTTTTCTATTGGATGAAGAAGGTTATGGAAGTATTCCCATGGATGATTGTGTATGCGTGCCATGTCAATGATTTAAATTATAGAGTTAGAGATCCAGTATGGAGATGCTGGTACTCTCTCCATTTGGAGAGTACATTTTGAACAAACAAACTATCCCTCTACTTGTGGACTGTTGAAGTGTGTTCAAGATTCTACCACGTATTGTTCATGGATGGGGTCACTGTTGACTTATGGAAGGCTATTGACCTATTTGGAATGATCTGAATCCATCTGGATGCCTATTTGTAGGCCTAATCTTATTCTGCACTGTATTCTATTTGCCTATTTGGCGCAACATTTTCTATGAATGTGTCATCGGGAATGATGGATGTCATTCATGCCCTGATCTATTTCACGTGTTACTGTCTTATATCATGATGGTTTGGGAGACCACTTATTCATTAATGCACATGTTGTTGCCTAATTTAGGCCTTGTGGCGATATTCGAGAGAGATGGCTTTTGTGGTGTTGACTTGCTTACTTAACTGTAGACGTGCTTGCCTTTTTTGTAGCGCATTGTGCTATTCGTCTCCCAATGGTTATGCACATTTCGTGCTTGTTGTTGATACACATATGTTTAGTGAGTATGAGAATTAAGGCTTACTGGATATACCCATGCGGATTGATATGTTTGGAATAGGTTTGGGGCAACAACGATATTATATGTTGACCGGGTTGCATGCCACAATGAGGTTATGTTGGGTATGATCCCTGGTGCTCATTTACATTTTTTGTTTTTACCTTTGTGGAATGGATACATAGCATTATGTTAGTTCTCTTTGTTATGTTTTTATTGTTCAATTTGAGCAGTGGCTTGTTGGCGCACAAACCGTGTGGTATGAGGTTCTTTATGGTATTTGATGTGATATGTCACTCGAGCAACCTGTAATAGGTGATATGAAGTTATTTGATCTCGAATCATTGCAATCATATTTATATAAGGTATGTTTGGCAGAAAAATGACATTAGTCATCTTAGTATATAACAACGGTTCACGTTGGGCGAGAGGACCCTATGACTTGTTCGTGTTGAAGGTTTATTTTCCATGCGGTATACTACTAGTACCGGATTTAGTAATGTGAAGCTATTGTATTAAGAAGATTGCTATGCGTATATAAATTATGTTGTACGTCGTGTTATCATAACTTGAGAAGTTATATATATATGTGTGTGTGTATGGGGGGGGGGGTTATAAGCTAAGGTTGAAGGAAGAACCTTTAGTTTGGATAGTGTTAGTTGGCTTATGTGGTTTGAGGTGACATGATATCACCACAAGTATGTGTATGGTGAGCTATAAAGTTATTTTGGCAGCTTTAGAATGACTATTGGCACATTAATATATGTTTAGGTAGGAGACATAACTTGAATATAAGGTTGGTTTTGATGTTCGCAAGGTTCGGGATAGGTTTGATAGAGTGATTCTCAATTTGAAAGCTTAACGTTATAAGATATGACAAAGGTTTGACTTTTGAGCAAACAACCTCGAAATCGGAATTTGATGGTTTCAATAAATTCATATATTGATTTTGTACTTCGGCATATGTTCGTATTTGAATTTTGATGTTCCTAGAAGGTTTTGACTCTATTTGTCGAAAGTTGACAATTGAAAAATTGGAGAGTTCGTAGGTTTGACCAGAAGTTGACTTCGATGTTACCAGACTCCTATTGTGATTCTAAAACCTTGGTTAGGTTAATATAGTAGAATCGAACATATGTGCAAAGTTTGGAACTAGTATGATATGTGTAAGTGTGATTCGGGTGCACGTCGCAAGATCAATCATCAATCCATTCAAGTCTCCATATGCCAACATTCACAGTATCATAACTAATATATCACACAAAATATACCAATATGCAATAACTCAGCTCAAACCCTTGTCACACACGAGGATACCAACAACACATGATATAACATATTAAAAGTGCACAAAGACATAGATATAACATGCGGATAATATCATGACAAAAAAATATGACTACGGCTAAGGAAAATAGCTCAATAAGCAAAAATAGTCCTATCATGTCTCAACATATAAGCATATAGTCTAGACCTAATTTCTAGTACGTAAAATAGCTCATGCAGTCATATAAATGAAGTAAACACAATATCAATGAAGCATGCTTGTAAAAACCGGGCTAATCTTCAACATTGAATCACGTAAAAACCTGGATCTAGCCCTCCAGTCCCTCATGTCCAAGGCAAAAATCATCAAGGAAGTCAATAATGCCTTATGAAGCGATCTCAATCAATAAAGCTTCAATCTTTGAAGAAATTCCTTAATTAAACAAAATTCAACATGGTTTGCGTGCCCAAAATCCAAAACCAATAATAAAATTCGATGACCCATAACCTACCGAGTCCAGATATATAATTAGTTTCCAAAACCGAGTCCAAATCGGTGCTCAAAGCATCACAATACTCTCTCTTAAAGTGTAGAAAAAATTCCAAATTTCCTTTGAAAATTCCCAATTTTAGGTGTAGATGGGTAATAAGTATATAAAATAAATTCCAAGTGAAAGTTACTTACCTCCAAGGTAGTAGTGAAATTTCTCTTCAAAAATCTTCTTCTTAAAGTCAAAGGCTCAAAATATGAAATAATTGGTAAAATCCTGAAAACGACAGTTTAAATACTTTGGCCAGCGGTGCTTACGTGATCCCGGCGAAGCCATCGCAATCGAGATGCACAAATCCACATTTCCTCTGAGTCCCTTCTACACAAATGTGGATAACACCTCGTGAACGTGAAGGTCAACTAGCCTCCAAACTACACGAACATGGAAGACGAGACGTGAACGCAAACCTCTGCTGAACGCTGACCCTCAACACTTTGCAAATGCAAAACCAGATACGTGAACGCAATGAACATCGCCCATAACACTCCACGAATACGAGTCCTAGATCATGAATGTGATGCACAAATCAGCAGCAACCAAAAACACCCTACCAGATCGCGAAGTCATCAGAAAAGCACCAGAAATCAGCAATGCAAACACAATCGAAAGATGTCCGAAACCACCTTGAAATTCATATAAGCCCCTCAAGACCCCATCCAATTATACCCATAAGTTCAAATACATTATCTAATTTTCATCACTGCTTTCCGTGTAAGTGATTTTCACTTGGATTTGACTATATATCTTGAATACCCATGGATTTAGACACGTGAATAATGAGATTTTGGAGAAAAAATTAAGGATTTTTGTTTACAACTTAAGAGAAAGAATTTTGGGGATCTGAAGGTCGATTTGGACTTGGTTTTTGAATCTTATCACATTTTTGGATTTGTGGGGTAATGGGTAGTAGGGATCCATCCCTTGATTAAAATTTTGATAGTGCAGTTTCAAATTGACTTTTGTTGACATGGAGATTTGATTAAAGATTTGAACTTTATTGTTATCTATGTTTGACATTATAGGGTTGTATTTGATGAGATGTTTGGAGTTGAATTTTTGACGATTGGGCATTTTTGGTGATTTCTAGCTACCGGGTGGAGTCAAGTGTCTTGGCTAACCTTATTAAGAGAGAAACCCCTAGGATTTGACTTGATTGATATGCATTTAAGGTATTGAGGGTGGTGTATGTACAAGGTGGCGAGCATATATACACTTACCAAGTTTACATCATGACCAGGGTTGAATTGAGATACTTTATCCTTATTTTGATTATTTTCTAATCTTGGTTCATGATTTTTTTGGCTTATATAAGTACGTTCTCTCGCTTATTCATGTTAGAGATCATGCCTAGGTTTATGGTTAGTGATGCATGGGAGCTTACTCTTGATATGTTGAATTGCTTGAATCGTCTATAGTCATATCGAAATTCCATGAGCACATATACACATAATTACTACTAATTTCTTCTGCATCTTTATCTTTTAATTCTTGGGCATATTGTAAGGCCCCATAAAATTTTACCTAAAAACTCAGATTTCGTGGTGCTGAGATTAGATTCATGTGTTATAATAGTTGAAAAAGCTCCCCGCGGTTCGGACTTTATGTATTGAACTGTATGCTTCTGAGCTAAAGGAAATGCTTTGCAGAAGTGTGCATTTTTGCGGCCAATTATGTGGCCGCATAATAAATATGCAGACCACATATTTGCCGCAGAGTGAGGCAGAAAATTCAAGCCATGATGGCTACTTTTTTGGTCACTTTGCGGGCCGCATAACAATTATGCAACGCGCCCGCAAGTCTATTTCGGGGCTCCAAATTCCCAAAATTTTAACCCGGCCCCATGTCGTTAAAACACATACTAAGTTCATTTTAAACATATTTTCTGAGGCTTAGTGTGAGAGAAAGGGTTCCTAAAGTAAGAGAGTGACCTCCATCTACTTACCCCTCAATCCTTGCATGATACTTTGAAGAATTGCCAAGTGAAGCTCCCCAAGTCTTCTTCTTTAAGGTAAGAATCTATGCCCAGCTCAATAATTCGAAATTTCATCTAAAATGGGTGATTAGAAAGATAGTTCGTGGCCTTGGTGTTATTTGTTTTGCATGCATGGTTGGTAAAGGAACCTAGGATGAATGTGCTAAAATGGTAAAGGATGGGGTATGAGTTGATTGAACCTTTCACAAAAGGCTTTGAAAACATAATGCACACCTAGTGCTTGACAATGCACACAAATGGGCTAAAGTATCCATCATCCTTCCAATTCATGAATCAACTTGTGACATTCCTAAAATAGATTGAAGGTGCTAAGGGTCTCAGAGTTTATTATAGAACGTAAGGAAAGCTCTATCGAGGTATGTATGGCTAAAACCCTCATCTTCTAAGAAATTGAACCCCCATGGTGTCCATACAATTGGTGTAAGTCCCAACCTTGATTGATGCAGAACATGATATTTAAAATGTGATTGTGTTGTAAGAATCTATGTGCAATATGTATCTGAATGCCCCCATTATGCTATCTAGTCACTTGATGATGTATTGAAGGCATGGTGCATGTGCTAAATTTCCGAGGTATGTGAAAGCCTCTACATGACCACAATTGACAATATTTTATGTGTGTGCTTAATATCTTAAATTGAAAGGCTGGATTGACGAATATGATAATAATGTGAAATATGGAAAAAGAACTCGAATTATGAAATGCGGCCAAGTGCCAAGTGTGATATAACAATTGTGGCCACTAGTGCCAAAGAAATTGAAATCAATGTGTTAAATATGGAAAGAGGTGATTGATGGGAAATGGAAATGTCTTGAGTGAGACGGCCTAGCCAATCGGGGCGTGATCAGACGCTATGCCGCACACATGATGGTATTGTGTTGGAAATTGAATTGGAACTGAAACAGGAATTTATATTGTGGAAAAATGTCTCCAAGGAGATGACCTAGCTGATCGGGTCGTGATCAGACTCCGCATAAGAGTACGGTGGTATTTTGAATAATAAGGTAGCAATGCTAATAGTGGCCCAATTTAAAACTATAGTAATTTAATTTGAAAGGTCATGTGATCCTTATTTGATGATGTAGTGTGGCCTTAGGATTCCGTTGATTTCATAATTATTTCTTCTTGTGTTATTGATCTTTCTAATGAGATGGTGTTTAGTTATGCATACTAGTACTATTCGACAATGCTAACATCCCTTTTTCCGGGAGCGCTACATCTTTGAATGGATGTAGGTGGTTCCACAGCAGACAATGCCGATTGTAGATAGCGGCGCCTCCTCCTAACAACAGTTTTGGTGAGCCCCTATTTCTTCCAGGGGTCGTGCAATTCTTCTATTGTTATAGGTTACCACGTTTTGAGGTATAGTCGGGGCCTTGTTGACGTCATTATCATATCTGTCTTTTGTATCTTTAGAGACTCCGTAGCCATTTGTGTGGGATGTGTACGGGTATTGGATGGGTCACTGGATTAAGTTGTATTTTCAGCTCTTGTCCCACTAAATTGCAAGCTGTATGTATTTTTTGGAAATTAACTATGGTGTAATGAATATAATGTAAAATTAACTAGCAATGTTTGTATACATGATCTCTCCTCTGTCTAACTAATGGTGATGCGTCCTCTTTTGGGATCATGAACGAGTTAGGTAGGAAACCTCTAATAGGCTTGCTCAGCCGGGTTCACTCGGTTGAGCGCCAGTCGTGCTCCCCGAGGTTATGGCATTACACATATTAATACTTTTTTTTATATAGGTGCGTTATTTGGACTGAGACTTGTGGTACGAAAGGTAAGGTCGTGCGAATCAAAGTACATTTATGGCACTTTACATGATAAGTGGATATTTGGTTATAAGTGAGCTATCAAGATCCTTTTTGTCCTTGGATAAGGATCCCTCCCTCTAGAGTCAGGTGATAACCAATATTTTTTTGGGTCATGTGAGTTTGCTTGATAAATAAATTTTGTATCAAGTCGATATATGGATTTTGTGTCATGGCCAATGTATCGTGTACCGGTTATGATAAGAGATCGGTTTTGAGCAAGCATAGACATCCTTGAATCCATTAGAAGCTTTTTTTTAGAGATGCTAATTGTTGCGTGCCATCTTTATGTACTAGTTGTGAGCCTCGAATCGTTTGTTTGAAGTATTCAAACTTTAAATACTATATCTGAGCAGCGTTATGATTACCTTTTGATTTGGAAAACCATGCTTTATACCATTAGACTGTCGATATCTTTGATAATTGTTATTCATGAGATTATTTACTCTTTTGGTTCTAAGCTCTGTTATTTATGTCTGTGTTGTAAGTATCTTGATGCTTAAAACTTTGCCACTAATTCTTCGAGATTAGACTTGAACTTATTGGGTATCGACTATGATGTGCTCATACTACGCTTCTGCACATTATTTTTTGCAGATCCTTACATGGGTACTAGTGGATCCTCTTGTTGAGTCTAGCGTTCGTTTAGAGACTTAGGGTGAGCTGCACTCCACGAATTCATATTATAGCGCCCGAGTCCCTATCCTTTGACCATTTCTTGTCTATTTTATTGTTTCAAACAAATTTGATCATGTATTCAGACTTGTAGTTATTAAGTTGTTGTTTGTGTACTTGTTCCACCTTCTTCTGGGGGTTTCATGACCCCAAATCCTAAACCGGCCATGATGGCACCTATCGTGGAACTAGGCTAGCCAATAATCACATATTTATAGTTTCCTTTCAAATTTTCCAAATCTTTTTCAACATTTCATAAACGTATATAAACATCTGAATCTTTTGAGAAAAACAAAGCAACTAAACAGTCTACAACCATTCCCAAGAACCGGAGCCAACATGCCATGAGCATCTAAGAATATTACCAAAATTTTACTGTCATAATACAAAATCTCGGAACGAAGAACTAAGTACAAAATAAGAAAGGGAAACATAGATGTTGTGGACGCTGAACAACTACCTTTATTTCCCGACTCAGGCTCCATACGGAAATAGATGACTAACGCTCGGTACCAGCACCTGAATCTGCACATAGAGGTGCAGGGAGTAATGTGACTATGCCAACTCAGTAGTAATGAAAATAAATCAAGTGTAAACAGTAAGAGACACATAAGATCAAATCATCAATTCACAATAAGCACAACCTTTCTTTCCAACAATGTATATATTAAATCAACATGCTTTAAAAGCCAACACCAGAAAAATCCTTTGAAAAATGTGTTTTCCTACAATTTTCGAAAAATACCCGAAGAGTTTATTGTAAAATGAAATAAATCATAAATATCCCCTCGGGCCAGAACATGAATCACAAATCGCCCCTCGCGTATTCATCACTCAGAATCAGTCGCTCAGCATACCTCACAATCACTCAGTATCAGCCCCTCGGGAAACCTCACTTTAAATCATGCCTGCCAATTACTCGTCACTCGGCACTCGCACTCAATAGGTACATGCACTCACTAGGTGTGTGTACAGACTTCGGAGGGGCTCCTTCAGCAAGCGCTAATATCAAGCAACCTCGTGGAATCTCATATCCTCATAATCAGGCCCTCGGCCTCACTCAGTCAGAAACTCTCAGTAAGCCCCTCGGGCTATTAGTAAAACGGGGTACTCGACCCAAAAATCATTTTATAACTCAAATTGTATAAATGAGGCTGAGTTTCGAAAACAGTTAAGCATCATATGACTGAGTGTAAATCATAAGTCAACACAGTGAGTAAATAGCAGTAAAAGCCCCCATGGAGTCTAAACAAGTGGGCACAAGGCCCCAAACATGTCGTACAACCCAAATATAACAATAGTCTTAAAACACGATTTAACATATGATTTAAAAGTAAATGCGCAGCTCAATAGTTGTCACGGGAAGGACCAAGTCCAAAATAAAAATTAATTCACGCCACACGCTCGTCATCCGGCACGTGCGCCACTCAGATAAATAGTGAGGAAATACGAAGTCCGGGGTTCCATACACTCAGGACGAGATTTACAGTCATTACTTACCTCAAACCAGCCCAAAAAGCTACTCAACAATATTCTTGGCCCTTGAATTAGCTCCCAAATTTTCCGATTCTATCAAAATCAGTTCAATAACATCAAAATATGCTACGAAGATGAACCCCAATCGAATACTACCAAAATTAGGCACAATTCCCGAAACTAGCCAAACCCCATCCCCCAGGCCCATGCCTAGGAATTCGATAAAAATCATAAAACTAGAATCCTCATCCCCTCACGAGTCTACCCATGTCAAATTCACCAAAATCCGACCTTAAATGCCCATTCAAATCATCAAAGAATTTCCCAAATTTCCTCCCATTCTTCCCCAATTCCCACTTTGATTCTTCAAATTACATGATAAAAATCAAGATTAATTTATGAAATTAAACCAAAACTGATTGAAGAATACTTACCAAGAGAATCCCACTGAAAATCTCTTCCAAATCCTCCTTCTCCCGAGCACTGTAATGGTATTTTGAGTTATGGCCTAAAACCCTCTGTCTTGTAACCTAAACTGTCTGCCCAGGCATTTGTTCTTCGCGAACGCGTCAATCCTCTCACGTTCGCATAGTCTAACCTCCAATGCCTCCCAAAATGCCCTTCGTGAACACGGCCAATGTTTCGCGAACGCGAAGCTTTACCAATCCCAAAATTTTACGAGCGCGTCCCCTGCCACGCGAATGCATAGACCATTGACCTGGGGGTCCCCCAGCTGCCTATTCCTCTTTGCGAATGCGGCTTCAGAGCGCGAACGCATAGAACAAAAATTCCAGCTCCCCCATTTACTCTTCGCGAACGCGGGACCCCTCTGCGAACGCATTGAACAAGAATTCTCTGCAACAACACCAGAAAATCTGCCAAGTTCAAAGTCCAGAAATTGCTCCGTTAACCACCCGAAACTCACCCGAGGCCCTCAGGACCTCAACCAATTATACCAACACATCCCATAACCTTACTCAAATTTAGTCGAGCCTTCGAAACACCAAAAACATTGCAAAAACATCAAATTCACATCGGATTCAAGCTTATGAACTTTGAAATTTCTAAATCTCGCTAAAGATGCCGAAACTATCCAAAACACGTCCGATGACCTGAAATTTTGCACACACACCCAAAATGACTCTATGAACCTGTTCCAATTTGCAGAATTCCATTCTGACCCTGATAGATAATTCTCCACTACCTTTTGAAAATCTCCAAAAACTAACCTTCACCAATTAAAGCCTAATTCTACATCGGACCTCAAAACCATATTCCGAACACACTCCTAAGACCCAAATCACCCAAGGAAGCTATTCGAGCCATAATATGTACATTCCGAGGTTGTTTACCAATAAGTAAACTCCTAGCTGACCTTTCCAACTAATAAGCCAATTTAAGAGACTAAGTGTCTCAGTTCTTACCACGACCACCCCGAACCGGAACAAACCGACCCCAACACATCATGATTAGTCTAAAAATACATAATAAAGCAGAAACAAGGGAAATGAAGCTAATCTCACAGAACGACTGGCCGAGTCGGTACACCCTCCCCCTTTTAAACAAACGTTCGTCCTCGAACGGGTCTAGAAACATACTTGGAGTCTCAAATAAGTGAGGATATATGCTCTGCATCTTTCGCTCGGTCACCCAGGTGGCATCCTCCACCGGCTGTCCTCCCCATTGAACCTTCACTGAAGCTATATCCTTAGACCTCAACTTTCTGAACTGACAACCCAATATAGCCACTGGCTCTACCTCATATGACATATCACCCTCGAGTTGAACATTGCTAAAGTCCAGAACATGGAAAGAGTCACCAAAATACTTCTGGAGCATCGAAACATGGAACAACAGATGAATACTCGATAAACTCGGTGGCAAGGCAAGTCTGTAAGCCACCTCTCCAATCCTCTGCAGCACCTTGAATGGCCCATTGAACCGGAGACTCAACTTTGCCCTCTTCACAAACCTCATGATACCCTTCATGAGTGACACCTTCAGCAACACCTTCTCCCCAATCATGAAAGACACATCTGGGACCTTCCGGTCCGCATAACTCTTCTGCCTAGACTGCATCGTGTGAAGCCGCTCCTTAATAAACTTCACCTTACCCAACACATCATGAAACAAATCTATGCCCAATATCCTAGCCTCACCCGACTCAAACCAACCTATCGGAGATCTATACCTCATACCATATAAAGCCTCATACTGAGCCATCTTGATACTCAATTGATAACTATTATTATATACAAACTCCGCGAGTGGCAGAAACTGGTCTCATAAACCTCCAAAATCAATGACACAGGCACGCAACATGTCCTCCAAAATCTAAATAGTACACTCTGACTGCCCATCGGTCTGAGGATGAAACATTGTGCTCAGCTCAACCTGAGTACCTAACTCCCTCTGCACAATCTTCCGAAATTGAGATGTCAACTGAGTACCCTTGTCGGAAATGATAGAAACTGGAACCCTATGCAATCAGACAATCTCCTTGATATAAATCTTAGTTAACCGCTCCGAAGAATAACTAGTACCAACAGGAATGAAGTGCGCGGACTTGGTCAGCTGATCCACAATAACCCATATAGCATCAAACCTCCTCGAAGTCCGTGGAAGCCAGACTACAGAGTCCAAGGTGATCCGCTCCCACTTCCACTCCGGAATATCTAATCTCTAAAGCAACCCATATGGCCTTTGGTGCTCATACTTGACCCGCTGGCAGTTAAGACACAGAGCTAGAAACTCAAAAATATCCTTCTTTATCCGCCTCCACCAATAATGATGTCTTAGATCCTGGTACATCTTCGTGGCACCTGGATGGATGGAATACCACGAGGTATGAGCCTCTGCTAAAATCAACTCTCGAAGCCCATCCACACTGGGCAGACAAATACGGCCCTGCATCCTCATGAACCCATCATCGTCAATAGCCACATCCCTGGCATCACCTCGATGGACCCTGTCCTGAAGAACTAGTAAGTGTGGGTCATCATACTGGCATGGTCTAATCTTTTCATAAGGAAAGAACCTGGAGGCTACACAAGCCAATACCCGCGGAGGCTCGGACAAGTCCAATCTCACCAACTAACTTGCTAAAGCCTGGACATCGAGTGCTAAAGATCGTTCTGCTATTGGGAGGTAGGCTAGACTCCCCAAACTCTCTGCTCTGCGACTTAGGGCATCGGCCACTACATTGGGCTTCCCCAGATGATATAGAATAGTGAGGTCATAACCCTTGAGAAGCTCCAACCATCTCCTCTGATGCAAATTAAAGTCCTTCTGCTTCAGCAGATACTGCGAACTATGATGATCAGTGAAAATCTCACAATGCACTCCACACAAATATGACGCCAAATCTTCAAGGCATGAACAATGGCAGCTAACTCAAGATCATGCAATGGATAATTCTTCTCGGCACCTTGAACTGTCTAGACGCGTAGGCGATCATCCTACATTCATGCATCAATAACGCTCCCAAGACAACTATAGAAGCATCACAGTAAACTGTATAAGAACCTGAACCAGTAAGCAAAATCAAATACTGAGCTATGGTCAAAGGTGGCTTGAACTTCCGAAAGCACTCCTCAGTCCACCTGCACTGAGCACCTTTCTGGGTCAGTCTGGGCATAGGTGCTGCAGTAGATGAAAATCCCTGTACGAAACGGCGATAGTAACCTCCAACCCAAGGAAAATGCGGATCTCGGTAGCTGAGGACGGTCTAGGCCAGATCTACACCGCCTATATCTTCTTTAGATCAACCTGAATACCCTCACTGGCCACCACGTACCCCAAGAACGCTACTAAATCAAGCCAGAATTTACACTTCGAAAACTTTGGATACAACTTCCTCTCCCTCAGAATCTGAAGCACAACTCTCAAATGCTGCTCAATAAACACAATGGCAAAGGAATCAAGATAAGGCCGGAATATATTGTGCATCAAGTGCATAAAGGCTGCTGGGGCATTGGTAAGCCCAAATGACATGACAAGAAACTGATAATTACCATATGTAGTCCTGAAGGCGGTCTTCGGGATGTCAGAATCCCGAATCTTCAACTGATGATACCCGGATCTCAAGTCAATCTTGGAGAACACTTTGCCCCCCCCGAAGCTGGTCAATCAAATCATCAATACGAGGCAAAGGATACCGGTTCTTCACCGTAACCTTGTTCAGCTACCGATAATCAATACACATGCGCATAGAACTATCCCTCTTCTTCACAAACAACACCGATGTGCCCCAGGGTGACACACTAGGCCGAATGAACCCCTTATCTAGGAGTTCCTGAAGCTATTTTTTCAATTCCTTCAACTTCACTGGTGCCATACGATGAGGTGGAGTAGAAATAGGCTGAGTGCCTAGCACCAGATCAAAACCAAAATAAATGTCACTCAGGTGGCATGCCTGGTAGGTCTGTAGGGAACACGTCCGGAAAATCACGGACCACAGGAACAGAATCAACAGCAGGTGTCTCATCGTTAACATCCCTCACAAAATCCAAATATGATAAACATCCCTTCTCAACCATACGCTGAGCCTTCAGGTAAGAAATCCCCCTCCTAGGCACATACTTAGAAGAACCTCTCCACTCAACCCTTGGAACTCCAGGCATAGCGAAGGTCACGGTCTTAGCATGACAATCAAGAATAGCATGGCATGGAGATAACCAATACATGCCCAATATCACATCAAACTCAACCATGCTGAGTAAGAATAGGTCAACTAGGGCCTCTATACCCCTAATGGATATTACGCACGATCGATACACACAGTCTACAATAATAGTATCACCAACGGGAGTTGACACATGAACAGACGTAACTAAAGACTCACGGGGCATATTCAGGAAATGTGCAAAATAAGACGGGACATATGAATATGTAGAACCACGGTCAAATAAGGCTAAGACATCTCAGTGACAGACTGATATAATACCTGTGATCAATACATCGAACGCCGTAGAATTTGGCCTGGCTGGAAATGCATATATACAGGCCTGACATCCACCTACTCGACCTCCCCCTATAAGGAGACCTCTAGCTAACTGACTACCACCCTTAGCTGCCTGGGCGAGTGGTGAAGTAACTAGAGCCATAGTCGAGGGCCGGACCCTCTGCATAGAAGAACCACCAAAATGACGGGAACATTGTCTCCACATGTTCCCAAACTCTCCGCACTCAAAACAACTCCCTGGAGTTGGAGACGGTGACTGAAAGAAACCCTGGCACCAGAATGGTCATAAGAAGAATAATGTATAGTTGAACCCTGAACTGGTGGTGCACAAGCTACACTCTGGGCTAGAAGGGCACCGAATGTGGAATGGCCCGGTTGAGAACCGAGGACCATGCCCCAAAGATGCACCACTATAGGCTAGTGGACTGGCTGAGGAGGCTTGAATGAATATCCTCTACCATGCTGAAATGGCCCCATGGAAAGAGCACCCCTAGAACCACCAGATCCACGAGGCCTCTTGGCCTCTCTCTGTTCCTGCTCATGGCGCGAACCGAATCAATATCTCGAGCAATATGAACAACCTACTCGAAGGTAGCACCTGATACTCTCTCCCTACTCATCAAAGTACAGAGCTGGTAAGTGAGGCCAACCACAAATCTCCTGATCCTCTCCCTATCAGTAGGGACTAATTCAGTAGCATGACGATCCAACTTTGAATACGACATCTCATACTGCATCACTGATTTCTCCTCCTAACGCAGCTGCTCAAACTGCCTACGCTGCTCCTCTCGGTGAGACTAGGGAACATACTTCTCGAAGAAGATAGCAGAGAATTGCTGCTAGGCGAGGGGTGCTGCTCCAACAGGACTACGCCTCTCATATGACTCCCACCAAGTGAAAGCAGCCCCAGCATATTGAATAGTAGCAAATGAGAACCCAGTGGTCTTCATAATCCTAGCAGTACGAAGTATCCTCTGACACTTATCTAGAAAACTCTGGGCATCCTCGCCCTCCGCGCTGCCGAATGTCGGAGGCTGAAGTCTACTAAACCTCTCCAGCCTGCGCTGCTAATCCTCTGGCATAGCTGGAACCACGAAGTCCTGGACTGGAGCAACTTGATGGGATGGAACTACCCCCGATGTCTGAAGGCCCAGCACAACCAACTCAGGTGTCTGGGCAACTGGAGTCTGAGTGCCTCCCCCGGCTTGAGGTGTTGCGGCAGAAGAAGATGCAACAACTGCCTAGGCATGGCTAGTACATACTGTCAAGGTCTAGGCCAGAGTCTCGTGAAGACCCAGAATAATAATAAGCACTGCCGGTGCTTGAGCATGCCCAGCTGGAATATCTGTGGCGAGAACCTGATCCTGAACGGTAGGAGGACCCTCTGGTACAGCCCTGACTACTGCACGGGCTGGTCCCCTACCTCTACCACGGCCTCGACCGCGGCCTCGAACTCTCGCTGGTCTAGCCGGTGTCCGATCTCCCTTATTAGTAGCACGTTTCCTCACCATATGTGAGAGAATGAAACAACAAAATTTTAGATTTTCAGAATCAGTAGAACGGCACGACATAATTCAATAAAATGAGGTTTTTCTCCTAGGTGTTTTGTAGCCTCTCGAAGATAAGTACAGACGCCTCCGTACCGATCCGCAAGACTTTAGTAAACCTAATCATGACTGTTGAGTCCTATATAACCTAGTGAACTAATACCAACTTGTCACGACCCCAAATCCTAAACTGGCTGTGATGGCGCCTATCGTGGAACTATGCTAGCCAACAATCACATATTTACTGTTTCCTTTCAAAATTTCCAATCTTTTTCAACATTTCATAAACGTATATAAACTTATGAATCTTTTGAGAAAAACAAAATAGCTAAACAGTCTAAAACCATCCCCAAGAACCGGAGTCAACATGTCATGATCATCTAAGAATATTACCAAAATCTTAGTGTCATAATACAAAATCTCGGAACGAAGAACTAAGTACAAAATAAGAAAGGGAAACATAGATACTGTGGACGCTGAACAACTACCTCTATGTCCCGACTCTGGCTCCGCACGAAAATAGATGACTAACGCTCGGTACCAGCACCTGAATCTGCACATAGAGGTGTAGGGAGTAATGTGACTATGCCAACTCAGTAGTAATGAAAATAAATAAAGTCTAATTAGTAAGAAACACATAAGATCAAATTATCAATTCACAATAAGCACAACCTTTCTTTCCAATACTGTACATATTAAATCAACATGCTGTAAAAGCCAACTTCAGAAATATCCTTTGAAAAAATGTGTTTTCCCACAATTTTCGAAAAATATCCGAAGAGTTTAGTGTAAAATGAAATAAATCATAAATAGCCCCTCGGGCCAAAACATGAATCATGAATCTCCCCTCGGGAAAATCATCATTCAGAATCAGTCACTCAACATACCTCACAATCACTCAGTATCAGCCCCTCGAGCAACCTTACTATCACTCGTGCCTCCCAATCACTAGTCACTCGGCACTCGCATTCAGTAGGTACCTGCGCTCACTTGGGGTGTGTACAAACTTCAGAGGGGCTTCTTCATACCAACCGCTAATATCAAGCCACCTGGTTGTATCGCCCTTGGCATCACTCAGTCAAAAACTCTCAGTAAGCCTCTCGGACTACCGGTAAAACGGGCTACTCGACCCAAAACATCATTTTATAACTCAAATAGTGTAAATGAGGCTGAGTTTCCAAAGCAGTTAAGCATAATATGACTGAGTGTAAATAATAAGTCAACACAGTGAGGAAATAGCAGTAAAAGCCCCAAGGGGACTAAACAAGTCAGCACAAGGTCCCAAACATGGCTTACAGCCCAAATATAACAATAGTCTTAAGACACGATTTAACATATGATTTAAAAGTAAATGCTCAACTCAACAGTTGCCACGGGAAGGACCAAGTCCAAAACCAAAATTAGTGCACGCCACACGCTCCCACTCAGAAAAATAGTGAGGAAATACGAGGTCCGAGGTTCCATACACTCGGGATGACATTTACAGTCATTACTTACCTCAAACCAGCCCGGGAAGCTACTCTGCAATACTCTTGCCCTTCGAATCGGCTCCCAAATTCCTCGAGTCTATCAAAATCAGTTCAATAACATCAAAATATGCTAGGTAGATGAACTCCAATCGAAAACTACCTAAATTAGGCACAATTCCCGAAATTGGCCAAACCCGGCCCTCGGGCCCATGCCTCAGAATTCGATAAAATCACAAAACTAGAATCCTCATCCCCTCACGAGTCTACCCATATCAAATTTACCAATATCCGACCTCAAATGCCCATTCAAATCATCAAAATGATTTCCCAAATATCCTCCCATTCTTCCCCAACTCCCACTTTGATTCTTCAAATTACATGATAAAAATCAAGACTAATTCATGAAATTAGACCAAAAGTGATTTAAGAATACTTACCAAAAGAATTCCACTGAAAATCTCTTCCAAATCCTCCTTCTCCCGAGCTCTCTAATGGTATTTTGAATTATGGCCTAAAACCCTCGGTCTTGAAACTTCAACTGTCTGCCTAGGCATTTCTTCTTCGCGAACGCGACGATCCTCTCGTGTTGGCGTAGGCTAACCTCGACTGCCTCCTAAAATGCTCTTCGTGAATGCGGCCAATGCTTCACGAACGTGAATCTTTACCAATCCCAAGCTTTCGCGGGCGCGTTCCCTGCCACGCGAACGCATAGACCATTGACCTGGGGGTCCCCCAACTGCCTATTTCTTTGCGAACAGAGCTCCAGAGCGCAAGCGCATAGAAAAAAAATCCCAGCTCCACTATTTACTCTTCGCTAACACGGGACCCTACCACGAACACGATTAACAGGAATTCTCTACAACAACAAGTAGAAAAGCTGCCAAGTTCAAATTCAAAAAATTGATCCGTTAACCACCCGAAACTCACCCTAGGCGCTCGGGACCTCAACTAATCATACCAACACATCCCATAACCTTACTAAAACTTATTCGAGCCTTCGAAACACCAAAACCAACGCAAAAACATTAAATTCACATCGGATTCAAGCTTATTAACTTTGACACTTCTAAATCTCGCCATAGATGCCGAAACCATCCAAAACATTTCCGATTGACCTGAAATTTTGCACACACGCCCATAATGACACTACGTACCTGTTCCAACTTCCGAAATTCGATTCCGACCCTGATAGGTAATTCTACACTGCCGAGCAGAAATCGCCAAAATTAACTTTCGCCAATTCAAGCCTTATTCTACACCAGACCTCAAAACCACATTCCGAAAACACTCCTAAGACCCAAATTACCCAACGAAGCTATACAAGCCATAAAATATACATTCTGAGGTCGTTTACCAATAAGTAAACTCCCAGCTGACCTTTCCAACGAATAATCTTGTTTAAGAGACTAAGTGTTTCAGTTCTAACCACGACCCCCTCCCCCCGAACCCGAACCAACTGATCCCAACACATAATAATTAGGCTAAAAAACACATAATAGAGCAGAAACAAGGGAAACAAGGCTAGTCTCACAGAACAACCTGCTGGGTCGTTATAGGGGGGTTGGACTGCTTTGGCCGTGTTTAGGCCATCTTGTGGCTGCATCAGATATTTTACTATTTTGAGATTTTTCTTGTCTTACTAAGTGCGGCTAGGCGCCATCACGACCTAAGGTGGGAATTTGGCTTGTGACAAGTTAGTATCAAAACCCTAGGTGTGTCAGTCTTACGAGTCAAGAGAACGTCTAGTAAAGTCTTGTGGATTGGTATAGAGTCATATGCACTTATCTCCTATAGCCGACATGAGGTTGGGAAACTTCTATTTTTTTCATTCTCTATTGTGCAAGTATTTTTATTCCAAAGATTGAATCTTCGCTATAATATTCTCTCACGGATAGTGATGACATGTACATATAGAGTAACTAGGCAGGCTCCAATACTATAGTCTAGGGCCACGAGAGGCTAGGGTTAAGGTAGAGGAAGGAGTAGAGCACATGCAACATTTAGACGCCGTACTAGAGAAACCTACTGGCTCATGTTAAGGATCAGGATGATGAACAGAGAGAGCAGACTAGACTAGTTCTGGTCTGATGGGGATTTATTTATACCCATGTAATTAAGGATGCCCTTGTTTGTGTGGTTGGACTTGTGATGGGTTTGGAACATACTAAATTAATTCCTCTGGCATGGAATATATATAAATCTAGATGAGGGGCACATAATTTCATTACACACACTCTTGAGCAGATTGCCATCATATATCAGACATCAGGAGTAGTACTGATTTGGGGACATTCTCCAGTGGTTTTGATTAGGTCATTAGTGTAGGTCACTATGTTTGAGAAGGAGTAGAAGAAGTTTAGTCAGCTTAGGAAGATGGGTCCTCAACAATGTGATGGTGAACCTTTGGGTGATGCACAAGGTTTACTAAATGGTTGTCATAAGGTTCTGTAAAATCGTGCTTTGGTTGAGTTAAATAGGGTCATCTCACTTCTTTATAGCTCAAGGGGTCTGTGAAGATATGCCGGCAGTCATATGAGCATAGTAGGCCAGTAGGGTAACATTCACTTACTTTGGGTGAGCTTTCACATCTCTTTTTGGAGAAGTTCATTCTCATCATGAAAAGGGAGGAGATGCGTGGCAAGTTTGAGCACCTTCAACAAGGTCATATGTATACAGACGGGTATGAGATGCGAGTTTCTAAGCTATCTTGTCATGCAGCTTTTTCGGTCCCTACTGAGGTTGAGAAAGTAAGGAGGTTCATGAAGGGATTGTATTTTGGTATCAAGATTATTGTGTCTAGAGAGGCAGAATCTGGGACAACATTCCTTCGTGTTGTGGATATAGCGCACATGATTGAATGTATTTGGGGTCAGAGTAGGGACATGGTGATTAGAGGCACGAGAGCCCGACCTTCTGGCAGTGTCAATGGTACCTCGTCTAGAGATAGAGACCAGTTGGGAGAGGCCACTCTAGCAGGCTAGTTCCTTCATCTTACGTGCCCGCTCATGGCATTCTATTTTAGTTTTTATTTAGTGCATTACCAACATAGAGTTCCTACCATACTACATCAGTCCAGGGTTCGTCTAATGGGTACTCAGGTTACTAGAGACAGCCCCAGATTGAGCTGATATTCTCAGCTCGAGGTTGTTTTGAGTGTGGAGAGGTATGGCATATTAAGGGGGATTGCCCGAACGTGTTAGAGGCGCAGCACCCAAGGTTTTTAGGTTGAGACTCCGGAGCCAATTGTTACACCATAGTCCCCACTAGCTAGAAAGGGAACTCAAATAGTCAAGGGATGTACCAGAGGTGGAATTCAGTCGGGCAGAGGTCAGGCCAACTATTATGCATTTTCTAGTGGACCCTATATATCCCTATGTTTCTTCATACTCTGTATCACATTTGGATTTTCCTTGTAGTTCTCTTGATATCCCTATTCATGTATCAACACATGTTTTTGACTTTATTGTGGTGGATCATGTATATTGATCTTGTACGGTTACCATTTGGGGTTATTATGCTAGTGTTGATCTTCTATTTCATAGTATGATAGGTTTTGGTGTGATTTTGAGTATGGACTGGTTATCTCTGTGTTATGATATTGTTGATTGTAACGGTAAGACCATGACATATGCAATGACGGGGTTGCGAAGGTTGGAATGGAGAGGTTATATTGGATATACTTCATGTATAGTGACTTTATATTTGAAGGTTCGACAGATAGTTGATAAATGATGTTTAGCGTATATGGTTTTTGTTAGAGAGGATAGTGTTTTTACTCCTACAATTAAGTCGGTTTCAGTACAAATAGGTTTTTTGGTATATTTCATACACACCTACCTGGCATGCCAACCAATAAGGATATTGATATTGGTATTGACTTGGTGCAGGGAACTTAACCCATATTTATTTCACTGTATCACTTAGCTATAACTGAGTTAAAGGAATTGAATGAGTAGTTACAAGAGTTGTTGGATAAGGGGTTCATAAGGCCTAGTATATCACCATAAGGTGCACTAGAGTTGTTTTTGAAGAAGAATGATAGTTCTGTGAGGATGTGTATTGACTATAGGCAGTTGAACAAGGTGACCGTCAAAAACAAGTATCCATTGCATCGTATTGATGATATATTTTATCGGCTATAGGGTTTTAAGGTGTTCTCAAATATTGACTTGGGATCGGGTTATCACCAATTGAAGATTAGGACCTCGAACATACCTAAGACAAATTTAAGGACTCGTTGGGAAACATGAGTTTTTGGTGATGTGTTTGGTTTGACCAATTCCCAACAATTATCATGCTATTGATGAACAATGTATTCTAACCATATTTGGATTATTTTCTCATTGTGTTCATTAATGATATCTTGGTGAATTCCCGTAGTGCTAAGAGCATGGGAAACACTTGAGGATTGTCCTCCGATTTTTGAGAGAGAAGAATATATATGGTAAGTGCTCTAAGTTTGAGTTTTTATTGGACTCGGAGAAATTCGTGGGCCACGTGGTGTCCAGTGAGAGCATCAAGAATTATCCGAGGAAGATTGAGGTACCTCAAAGTTGACCCAAGCATTCTACCACTATAGAGATTAGGATTTTCTTGGGTTTGGCTGGGTATTATTGATTTTTCATGGAGGGAGTTTCATATATTGCATCCCTACTAAATAAATTAAATCAGAAGGGCTCTTTTCAGCTGGTCTGATGAGTATGAGGAGAGATTTCTAAAGCTCAGGACTGCCTTGACTACGGCTCCAGGTTTGTAATTTCCTTCAGGATCGAGGGGCTATTCTATTTATTATGATTCTTCATAATGGTCTTGGTTGTGTGTTGATGTAGGACGGCAGGTTGTCTCCCTACGCATTGCACCATTTGAAGCCTCATGAGAAGAACTATCTGTTACATGATTCTGAGTTAGCAACTATTGTGCACACGCTCATTATTTGGAGGCATTACTTGTATGGCGTATCTTGTAAGGTTTACACAAATCATTGGAGTCTTTAGCATTTATTCAAGAAAAATGGTTTGAATTTGAGGCAACGGAGAGGGTCGGAGTTGTTGAAGGACGGCAGGTTGTCTCCCTACGCGTTGCACCATTTGAAGCCTCATGAGAAGAACTATCTGTTACATGATTCTGAGTTAGCAACTATTGTGCACACGCTCATTATTAGGAGGCATTACTTGTATGGCGTATCTTGTAAGGTTTACACAAATCATTGGAGTCTTTAGCATTTATTCAAGAAAAATGGTTTGAATTTGAGGCAACGGAGAGGGTCGGAGTTGTTGAAGGACGGCAGGTTGTCTCCCTACGCGTTGCACCATNAGGGGGGGGGGGGGTGTTGGCATCTATTCTAATTGCAGATAGATCTTTGGACATAGATGTTTATGATTGGACCAATAGATTTGTGAGATTGGATATCACCGAGCTTAGTTTAGTTCTCGCATTTCATGTTGCATAATCATCCTTATTTGGGTGCATCATGTCTCGACAATATGATGATCCTGATTTGCTTGTCATTACAGATACAATTTTGCGAGGTGGTGGTAAGGAGGTTGTTATTGGTGATTATGGGGTATTGAGGATTCAGGGTTGGATATGTGTCCTAATGTGGATTGTTTAAGGGAGGTGATTCTTGGGAGGCTCACAGTTCATGGTATTCTATTTATCCAGGTTCTAGGAAAATGTATCGTGACGTGATACACCATCATATGTGGCGAAGGATGAAGAAGGACAGTGTTGGGTATGTGTCACGGTGTTTAAATTGTCAGTAGGTCATGTATGAACATCATAGACCAGAGGGTTTTCTATAGAGGTAAGATATAGTGGAGTGCAAGTGGGAGCGCACTACTATGGATTTTGTGAAAGGATGCTATGGACTTTGAGGAGATTTGATTTCGTTTGTGTCATTGTGGACAGTCTGATTTGATGACTTCTTATACTTTGTAGAAGTTGTCCAAGATCAACATCTGAGAGATTGTCTGTTTGCATGGTGTGTCTCTATCAATCATCATGGATCGAGGCATTCGGTTTACATTGCACTTTTAGAGAGTTGTTCAGTGTGAGTTTAGCAAACATGCAGATTTGAGTATTGCATTTCACTCTTAGATGGATGATAGTCCGAGAGGACCATTCAGATCTTAGAGAATATGATGACAGAAAGTGTTTTGGATTCTGTAGGACATTGGGAAATTTTTACCCTTAGCGGAGTTTGCCTATGATAATAGCTACTAGTCTAGTATTCAGATGGATCCAAATGAGGCATTATATAAGAGGCAGTGTCATTCTTCGATTGGGTGTTTTGATCCGCAAGAGGCTAGGCTGGTGGGGACAAATTTGGTTGGCGATGCTTTGGAGAAGGTGAAGTTGATTCAAAATCGTCTTTGTGCAGTCCATTTTGAAAAGTTATGCTTACTGGAGGGTTCATGCAATGGATTTTATAGAGGGTGAGAGAGTTCATCTCAGAGGTCCACCTATGAAAGGCATGATGAGATTTGGGAAGAATATCAAGTTTAGTCCTCGATGTATTAGTGCATTTAAGGTGTTAGAGAGAGTTGGTGAGGTGTCTTAAAGGCTTGCTTTTCCACCGAGATGGTTGGGAGTTCATTTGGTGTTTCATGTTTCCACGCTTTGGAAGTTCCATGAAGACGAATCACATGTTTGGATTTCAGTTCAATGTAGTTGTATGAGAACTTGGCTTATGAAGAGGAACCAATGACCATTTTAGAGAGGCAGGTATGAAAGTTGAGCCCAAAAGATATTGCATCAGTGAAGGTTAAGTGGAGAAGTAAACCGGTCAAGGAGGCGACTTAGGATACCGAGCATGATATGCGGAGTATATATCCTCATATTTTTGTATTTCAAGGAACAATTCTAAACCAGTTCGAGGACGAATATCTGTTTAAGAGGGGAAGAAGGTAAAGACATGGCCGGTCATTTTGTGTATTTGAGCCCCATTTTCCCTATTTGATTCACCCCGTATATTGTTTGCTATTTTTTGACTTGCAATGATGGTTAGTTTGGCTCCGGGAAGGTTGGGAAGTAACTTGCGACATTTCGTCTCATTTTTAAGCTTAAGTTATTCGAGTTGACTGAGGTTTGAATTTGGATTAGATAGTCTTGTATAGGTTATTTGAGTGTTACAGTGGGTTCGTATGGTAATTTTTGACTTAGTCATATGTCTGTATTTGGTCTTGGAGCTTCCTAGGTTGTTTTCGCTCTATTTGCCGAATGTTGGCAATTTGAAGGTTTGGAGAGTTCATAGGTTTGACCGGGTAGGATTGTTGTTTTGAGACATGGAATAGGTTCATATAATAGGTTGGAATTTGTGTGCTAAGTCTGGTGGGAATAAAAAATGTTTAGGTATGATACAGACGTGTTCGGAAAAGTTTGATGCTGTACGAATTAAGAGATCAATTTTGGTCTTTTATTCGTAGATTTATGTTATTCGTGATGGTTCCGATCTTTAAATAAGTTTGGACTAGGTTTTTGGACCTGGTGGTATGATCGGATGGAGTTCTGGAAGGATCAACTATGCCTTACATTGATTCTGAATAATTATGTTGCATGTTGTCAGAGCTAGTTCTAGTGTGTTGTAGCTACAGAGGTTTTGGTACAGGGGCGAGGTTCCAAAATCTGCTCAAGTAGCACATCTACATAATCACAGAAGTAGTGACATGGGCTTGGGAGTCTGCACGTGCGGATATAGCTGCGAAAAGGTTCTTGCACACTTGTGAGGGTTAAGCCCAGATGCAACTCCCCAAAAGCGGACAATGTAACCTATAAGTAAAAGGGGACTATTTTGTAATGGTCACATCTATGAGGGAGATGCAATAGAAGTAACGTCGATGTAACATCCCGACCAACCATTTTGACAATTAGCATCACGTTCGGCGGCCTAAGGTCTCAAGTAGCTTTTTTTTATGCATTATGACTTTTGTGTATTTTCCTTTTCGGTATTCATGCGATTCAGGGTTTATTTGGAAGGATGATTTTCATTTTAGAGGCGTAAATTGTAAGAGTTGACCGGGGCTTGACTTGTATGTAGAAAAATCCGTAATGGTGTTTTGACTGTTCTAATAGCTTTGTATGGTGATTTTGGACTTAGGCGTATGTCCAGATTTTGCCTTGGAGGTCCGTAGGTTGATTTGATTCTTTTTAGCGAAAATTGGAATGTTGAAGGTTTGTAAGGTTAGGAGTTTTGATCGGGAGTTGACTTTATTGTTATCGGTCTCAAATTGTGGTTTCAGGAGTTGATATAGGTTCTTTATGTCATTTGGAACTTGTATGAAATAAGTGAGGTTATTCGGTGTTGATTTCATATGTTCCGGCGTGTGTTTTGAAAGTTGAATGTACATTAGTTCATTCGGCTTGATTTGGGATGCGATTTGTAATTTTGATGTTGATTGGTGTTATTTATGGACTTGAGTAGGGTTTCTTTATGTTTTGGGATTGGTTGGTGTGATTGGACGGGGTCCCCGGGGCCGTGGGTGTGTTTCAGACGACTTTTGGGTCATTTTCATGTTCTTAGGAGGTCCAGTTATGGCGTTTCGCATCTGCGCATCTTAGAGCACTGGTGCGGATCCACTTTTGTGTGGTTTTGTGTCACTTCTTCAATGTTGTGTCCTGGGCGGGAGATTCACTTTTGTGGGTGAAGGATCGTAGGTACGATAGCCGCATCTACAGTATATGGATCAAAGATGTGAGAAGTCCACTTTTGCGGCTAGTTTCGCATTTCTGCAGGATCGTATATGCGTTGGCTCTATGCTTCGGTGTGGTTGCTGCTCTTGATGAGTTGAGCTGCAGATGCGAGGTTTTTCTTGCAGATGCATCAGCGCATATGCTAGTTTGTCCGCAAATGAGGAAATTCCTAGCAGACTACATATATATCGAGGGTTGGTTGTTTTTATCACATCTTGTGTTATAAAGCTTGGTTTTGGGGGATTTGTGAGGGGATTTTCACCATTTGGATTGGGGAAAGTATTTTGTACCCCGAATTTAGTTATATTTTATGATTCCATACTCATTTTTATCATGTAATTAGTTATTTGAATTGGGAAATTTGGGGATTTTTGTAAAAACTTTCCCTAAAGTATAAATTGATGATTTGAAGGATGATTTGAGTTCAGAATTTGATGATTTTGCTATGGTTGGACTCTTATCAGAATGCGTGTTCGGATTTTGTGAGATTTGTCGAGTTCCGAGGTGCGGGCCAGGCCAAAATTTGATCACGCTCAACTATGTCTAATAAAAGACTAAGCGGGCGTTGCAAATACAATCCGGGGTATTATGCCCAGAGTGGATCCCACAGGAAATTTACATATCAAGCAAGCTGTTAGAATACTCAACTGTCACTTGAGGTTATTTAAATTACTATTTCTAAAGATTAAAACTAAAGATTAACTACGCTAAGGTGTAAACAATTGTAATAAAGATCTAAGGGTATGGTTTTCCCCGTCGGTGAACTTACTTCTCGGATACCTCATATAGGTTGATTAGTTGTTTCTATCAATCATGAACATTCTATCTACCATAAATCTCTCTCAAGTAATTATGATAATTTACTAGAAGCACTCTCTCAAGTTACGCTAGCTAGATTGCAATACAATTCACTTTAGATTGCACCCGAGGCATCGTTATCTCTAATCAAACCTCTAAACCCTCGGTTATGAATTTCGTCTATACTCCAGGAGTGATGTTGTTGAAACAACTACCTAAATATGCACTCTCTCTCAAGTAGCTACATAATAAATAGGAACAACTAATTGATGGCCATTCAATTAACTACAACAAGAACATAGTTGAACAAATAGAGATTAATCAACCAATCGGAACTAGATTAACAACACAATAAGTTTATACCTCAACGGGTTCTACCAAAACCCTAGATTAAAGAATTTAGCTAAACAAGTTCATAAGAATAAAACCCAAAATAACTTGCATAATTAAACTACAAAGTAATGAAGAAAATATGTACAAACTGATGTCTTGCCGTCCGAATCTCTTCTAATCTATTCGAATCTCTTCCGTCCCTCCAAATTGTGTTGTTTGGTGTCTATTTATATGCTTAGGGAAAACCCTAACCATGTAGGATACTTCTATTTCAACCGGGAAACACTTAAACTAGTCAAAACTCGGATTTGGCCGAACTGGGAACCCCGGGCATTTGGACCCTAAGGCATGGCTAACGCCAGGCTAGGGCTGGCGTTTCAGCCCTAACGCCAGGCTAGGGCTGGCATTTCAGCCCTAACGCCTGGCTGACGCTAGGGTAGGGCTGGCGTTTCAGCCCTAAGGCCTGGATAACGCCAGGTAGGGTCAGGCTGTAGGGCTCTATCGCCCGGCTATCGCCCGGGTGTCTCCTTTCGCGTATTTTTCGACGTATTTGCATCCCTTTAGCTCCGTCTCCATCTCCAATTTACCTACACATAAAATAAACTCTATTAAGCACATAAAAAAGTGTATTTTTATCATTAATGCACCTCAAATGTACGGTATATCACATGTTAAACTATGCATTTTAGTCTCGCATCAGTTGACTTTTGGTTTTCATTAAATAGTGAAGCATTATTATCCAAAATTATTTCCCATGGCTTATATTTATGATATTAAGTTATTTTTTCTAGATTTGAGCCGTTCGGAGGTTATTTCACACGAAATAATTTTTAGAGTATTGACTTAGCTTCTTTGAGGTAAGTATCTTGCCTAACTTTTTGTAGGGGAAACTACCCCTAAGGAATTGAGTTGATTGTATTATTTGAATTATGTGGAAGACACGAACGCGAGGTGACGAGTGCATACTTAAGATTATATGTGATCTTTGACCAGTTAGACTACTAGGATTTTTTCATGCATTAATTGAAATTGTCATATCATGTCATATCCCCCATGTTATGTTTAACCTTACATGCATTATTTTGATTTGTTAACACAAGTTCTATCTATTATTTCTCAAGTTTACTCTTGTATTCTTATTTGATGTTGTTACCTCTTTTATTATTGGATGATTCTTATTTTAAAATTCTATTACATGATATCCCTTTGTTGTCGAGTTATCCTCCTGCATTTAGACGTAGTTGCTATTTCGTGCCATATCTTTCATTGTAAACTTATGTCATACACTTGAATTTAAAGTTTTCATTTCTTGGGAATACATTCGTTAGTAAGTTTATTCTAAGGCAAATAATTGAAGTTGAAGTTATTGCGAGCCATGGAGTTGTTTTAGTTTAAGTTGTGTTAAATGGAGTATCTTTCATTGTTAGTTGTTTTTCCCGTTTCTTTTTGTTGTTATTGAGATTCTTGTACACATTGTGGTTGAGTTGTGGGCTATGTGTTGTGGTGATAATGGTATTTTGTTTTGGAAAGGTTGTGGCCTATGGGCACTTATGGTACAAGTTAATATGTTGTGTTGTTGTAATGTTTGCACATGTGGGTGTGTTGTGTGGATTAATTGTTCCTATGTGGAGTATAAGGGTAGCATCTCACTGTTGTTTATTGCGTAGAGTGATACAGGTGACTACTCATATATTGTCAGGTTGGAGCGATACAAGTGGCAATTGATATATTGTTTGGGTCGGGCGACATGGGTGGCTATTGTGTTAATGTTAGGGCGGAGTAATACGAGCGACTATTATGGTATTGTCTCGGTAGAGTGATACGGGTGGCTACTATGTTAAATGCTTGGGTGGAGCGATACAAGTGGCTAATATGGTGATGTCAATACAGAGATATAAGGGTAGTTATGTATGTGATGATATGTGATGGCCTGGGGGCATATTCATGATATTCGTATGATGGTGTGATTTTGCTTTTGTGTACCATGCACCTTACATGACTTGTTATGTTGTTTCCAGTAAGATACTCGATCTGTTAGATATTACTTGTTGACTTGGATTGCGACAATATACTTGCACATTCCTTGATCATGCACATGTATTCTTGTATACCTGCTTTCATTGTAATATTGGGCGTGTGCCCACGACGGGTAGATTCTGATAGTTAGTATGTGATCATAATGGGCGAATTGTGATATCGAGCATGTGACTAGGTCGAGCGGATTGTGATAGTGAGCATATGACCATGTTGAGCGGATTGAGGTATTGGCACGTGAATTGTCCGTGTGGTTGTGATTTAGGATTTGGGACTCGTGGCTTGTGGTTTAGAGGATTGGTATCTCGAGGCGATTTTTTTGTAAACCTTGTGTTAGAACGACTTGATTATTTGATTTTCATTTGTTTACCTTAATTGGTTTCACTGATACTTTAACGGTGTTATGATTACCTTACTGTTTATATCACATGTTTATTCCTTGTTGCCATTTACTGATTCTTTCTTCCATTATTAGGTTTATACTTTTATACTACACATGCTATTTTGTGTAGTAGTTTTATTGACTTGTACCTCATCACTAGTTAACCGAGGTTAGTCTTGTTACTTAACGGGTACTTTTTGTGGTGTACTTATACTACACTTCTGCATATTTTGTGCAGACCCAAGTGTTGGAGATAATGGACTCGAACAGAGTTAGCTTCTCAATCGCGAGGATTCTAGGTAGAGATGCTTGGTCGTCGCAGTCCCTTACATTATTACTGTCAAATATCTATCCTAATAATATTTTATTTTTGAGTTATGTAATGTATTCAGTAGAGTTTGTGAATATGTACTACCTAGTCATGGGGATTTGTAGTTATTATCATTGTGTTGGCATGTATCACCTTTAAACTTATCACTTATATAAGTTTCAGTTTCATAATATCATGTTTAGCCTATTTAGTGGTTGTACGTAAATGGCTTACCTAGTCATTGAGACTAGGTGCCAGACGCCCATCGCGAGATTTTGGGTCATGACAAGTTGGTATCGGAGCTCTAGGTTCATAGGTTCTACGAGTCATGAGCAAGTTTAATAGTCTTGTGGATTGGTAGAGAGACGTCTGTACTTATCTTTGAGAGGCTAGGAAACTAATTGAAAAATTCCATTTCGTTCATTCTTGTTATGCATATTTGTTGGTTTTGGAGTTTGAGCCTTTGTATCTCTATTCTCTCACAGATGGTGAGGACACACACTACTGGATCAGTTGAGCAGACACCTGCATCCCCGCTAGATTTGTGAAAGGCAGGGGCGAGGTATAGGGCAGAGGAGGAGCATGTGTCGCAACTAGAGCACCTGCCAAAGTAGAAGTTGAGGAGACACTTGTAGCTTCGATTGGGGGACAAGCACCGGAGGCTCGTGTTGCCATCTTGAACTTCAAATGCCTTTAGCACATTTTCTGAGCATGTTTGGTATATTGGCTCATGCAGGATTGATCCAAGTTGCACCAACTACTTCACATATTAGGGGAGGAGCTCAGACTCCTACCGCCCGTACTCTAGAGTATGAGGCTCTTGTAAGTCATACTCCGAGTATGGTGCCAGTACAACCCGCCATCGTAGTTCAATCAAAAGCATCTGCGGAGGAGGAGCTGAGACTTTAAAGGTTCGCGAAGTATCACCCTCCTACTTATAGTGGCGTAGTGAGTGGGGACGCGCAGGGTTTTCTGGACAAGAGTCACCGTATTCTCTGCACCATGGGCATTATAATGGTGAGCGGAGTAGCTTTTACAACATTTTCGCTGTTAGAAGAAGCGCATAGGTTGTGGTAGGATTACGAGGAGGGTAGGCCAGCTGATGCAACCCCACTCACTTGGGCTTAGTTTTTAGAGATGTTCTGGATGGAGCTCCGGGATGCATGGCGCATAGAGTTTGAGCAGTTGCATTAAGGAACTATGACGATGTTGGAGTATGCCATTAGGTTCAATGAGTTATCCTGTCATGCGCCTATTTTGGTTTCTACTGTTAGAGAGAAAATCTGCAGATTTATCGAGGGACTCATTTATGATCTTAGATTCAGCGTGGCTCGAGAGCAGGAGACTGATACATCATTTCAGCAGGTTGTGGAGATTTCCATGAGGTTAGAGTGTATTCGGGGTGGGGAGATGGAGGATAAGGAGGCCAAGAGTTCTCGAGGTTTTGGATGATTTAGTGGATTCTACTCTTCAACCCTGACCCATCATGGCAGAGCCTTAGTCAGTTGGCCAGTGCCGTCCGCGCTTCAGACTACTTGTAGTTCCCTAGCCAGTTAGGGACCTCAGGGTATTCATATGGGGTAGGAACCTTTTAGTGCACCACCTTCATGGGGTTCCTATAAAATTTATCCCAGTCATCCAGCATAGACTCGATACAAATAGCAGAGCTCACAAAGGAATTGTTATGAGTGTCGTGATACTAAACACATCATGAAGGATTGTCCCAGACTCGGGAGAGGTGGATTACATCAGGGTACTCATAGTATGGGCTCCATTCCAGTTCCCACTCCAACTGTACAACCAGCTAGAGATAGAGGATAAGCGGGTTGGAGGGCATCCTAGAGGAGGAGGTCAAGCATGTTGATATGCTTTCCCTGGTAAGACTGAGGTTGTTGTACCAGATGTTGGTGCTACATGTATGATTTATATTTTTCATAGAGGAGCATCAATTTTATTTGGATCTGGTCCTATTTGTTTGTGTGAGTTCTTCTATCCTGCTTAATATATGGATGTGTTTTGTGATTCTTGTACTCTGCTTATGTGTTTACCCCTGCTAAAAGATTCTATAGTGGTAGCGCGTGTTTACCATTTTGGTTTGTTCAATCTTGAGAGTTATGATACTATGATGAACATTTTGTTACCTAATATGGTAGGTTTTGATGTGATGTCTAGATGTTTTTAGCCGCGACTTGTGATTTGGGTACTTTACCAATATGGGAAGTCCATTATGTGTTGTGATTTTGTTATGCAGAATTGAATTTGTGAAAGTTTTTCGGTTGGTGTGATGTCTATTCTACTTGTGATTTAAAGTTGAGGATGTGATCCTCGTATTATGAGATCTTCATGTTTCTTACATCACTAGAAGTGTTGGGAACGTTTGGAGCATGGTTCTAGGTGATATGAGGTTGTTTACTAGTGTTGCGTTGGATTATGGGCAGTTATTATGGTCAGAGTTATTGTTATGGGCATGTCGGTGATGTGTTGCATGGTGTGTTTATACCTTGTGGGTGGATGCATGAGTTATCGCAGCTGGTTGAGGTTGATAAAGTGTGTATATGTGAGGATTGGATATTTGGAGAAATGTTGGATGTTGAAATTTGTTTCTAAGGCTTATCAGTATGGGTGGACGGAATAATCTTCAGTCGAGATGGTGTTCTTGGACATATATGGAATTGGGTGACGTGAGATTACCCCTGTGTATGTGTATGATGAGTTTATGCAGTGATTGATTGTTTCAGAAAGACACATGGCACGTTCGAGGAGGAACATTTGTTTAATAGGGGGTGTAACGATTCAACCGGTAATTTTGAGAATTAGCATCCTTTTCGGTGGTTTAACATCTCGAGTAGCTTTTGATTATGCATTATGACTTGCGTGTATGGTCGGTTTCAGATTTTGTGCGATTTCAGGTTTTTTTGTAAGTATGATTTTTATTTTTTTCTCAAGTTGTAAGAGTTGACTGGGGGTTGACCTTTGTGTAGGCAACTTCCTAACTTTTTTTTCCGATTCCAATAGCTTGGTATGGTGATTCTAGAGTCAGGCCTTTATCCGGGTTTGGAGTTGGCGTCCGTGGGTTGATTTGGTTTTTTTTTAGTGAAACATGAAAATTGAAGGTTTAGTAGGTTGAAAGGTTTGACAGGGAGTTTACTTTATTGCTATGGGGATCGGATTGTAGTTTCGGGAGATGGTATAGATTTTTTATATCATTTAGAACTTTTGTGCAAAATGTGAGGTCATTCGGAGTTGATTTAATATGTTTCGGCTTGTGTTTTGGAAGTTGAAAGTCCAGTTGTTCATTAGGCTTTAATTGGGGTGCGATTCATTGTTTTTATGTTGTTTGGTGTGATTTGAGGCCTCGAGCAGGTCCGCGTTATGTTTTGGGATTTGTTGGTATGATTCGACGAGGTCCGTGGAGCCTCGTGTGTGTATCAGACGAGTTTCAGGTCATTTCCATGTTGTTAAGGAGGTTTGGTTCTGGTCCTTCGCATTTGCGCATTTTGGGGCGCATATGCGTATCCACTTCTTCGTGATTTTGTGTCGCTTCTGTGATGTTGTGTCCTGGGGGGGGGGATTCTCTTTTGCGAGTTAAGGATCGCATGTGCGATAGTTTTATATGTGATATATGGATCGCTAATGCGAGAAGTCCGTTTCTGCGGTTGCTTTGGCCCTTATGCGGTATCGTAGATGTGATGGGTCTTTTGCGCAGTTATGGCGACTGCTCATGATGTGTTGAGCCACAAATGCTTGGTTTTGCTCGCAGATGCAAGACTGCAGATGCGCTATTCTGTCCTCGAATGTGAAATCCCTAGCATATTACATAAATACATCAATGGTTTGGTTGTTTTTATCACATCTTGAGTTGTAGAGCTTGGGTGTGGGAAATTTTTGAGGAGATTTAAACAGTTTTGATGGGGGTAAGTAGTTTTGACCAGGAATTGTTTATATTTCATGATTCCAACCTTGTTTTTATCATTTAATTAGTGATTTGAATTGAGAAAACTGTGGATTTTTGTAAAAACTTTCCTAAAGTATAAGTTGATAATTTGAAGGCCGATTTAAGGTTGGAATTGGATCATTTTGCTATGATTGGACTCGTATCGGAATGGATGATCGTATTTTGTGAAATCTACTGGGTTTGAAGGTGTGGGCTCGGTGTTGCCTTTTGGTTTTCATTAAAGATCGAAACATTATTATCAGAATTTGTTTTGTATGGCTTTTATTTATCATTTCAAGTTATTTTTGCTAGATTTGAGCCATCCGGAGGTTTTTTCACACATGGAGGGCTTTCTAGACTATTGATATAGGTTCTTTGAGGTAAGTATCTTGCCTAACTTTGTGTGGAGGAATCTACCCCCAGGAATTGGGTTGATTGTATTATTTGAATTATGTGGAAGATGTGTACGCGAGATGATAAGTGTGTACTCGAGCTTATATGGTCTTTGACCGGTTAGACTCCTAGGCTTCTTTTATGAATTAATTAAAAATTTTCATATCATGTTATATTTACCCTTACATGCTTTATTCGACGTCGTTAGCCCATGTTCTATCTTTTATTTGACAAGTTTACTCTTGTATGCTTATTTGAAGTTGTTACCTCTTTTACTGTCATGTTACCTCTTTTATCGAATGATTCTTATTTATCATAAAAGTTGCTATTACATGATATCCCTTCGTTGTCGAGTTATATTCCGGCATTTAGGCGTAGTTGATATTTCATGCCATATCATTCATTGTTAGCTTATGTCATACACTAGAATTTGAAGTTTCCATTGCAGGGTATACCTTCATTAAATAGTTTATTCTTATGTAATTAATTGAAGTTGAAGTTATTGAGAGCCATGAACCTATTTTCGTTGAAGTTGTCGTTAAATGGAGCATATTTCATTATTAAGTTATTTTTCACGTTTTATTTTGTTGTGATTGAGGTTCTTGCACACATCGCGGTTGAGCCGCGGGTTATGTGTTGTGGTGGTACTGGTATGGCCTATGGGCACTTGTGGTATGAGTTAATATGTTGTGTTGTTGTGATATTTGTACATGTGGGTCAGTTGTGTGGACTGATTGTTGTTATGCGAAGTATTAGGGTGGCATTTCACTATTGTTGATTGTGCATAGTGATAAAGGTGGCTATTGTGTTATTATTAGGGCGGAGCGATAGTAGTGACTATTGTGTTATTGTATGAGCGAAGTGATACGGGTTGCTATTGTGTTAAATGCCTAGGCGAACTGATACGAGTGGCTATTATGTTTTTTTCTAGACGTATTGATACAGGTGGATATTTGTTAAATGTCAAGGTGGAACAATACATACGACTAATATGATGATATCAATATGGAGGGATAAGGGTGTTTGACTCTAGGATGATATGTGATGGCCTATGGGCATAATGGTGATGATATTCTTGTGGTGTGTGACTTAATGAGCTACTCGATGTGATTTATATTAGTTGTTGGGTTGGATTGTAACAGTATAGTTGCACATGCATACCCATAACATGTTAGTTATACCAGCTCAAGAGTATGAAATTTGACTTTAATTAATCATGCAAATGTGTTCTTGAATATCTTCTTTCATTGTGATATTGAGCTTGTGACCATGTCGGACGGATTGTGATAGTGAGCCTATGATCATGTCGGGATGATTGTGATATTGAGCCTGTGACAACATCAAGCGGATAATAGGGATCCTATGACCATGCCGGGCGAACTGAGGTATTGTCAAGTGAGTTGTCCATGCAGTTGTTTTGATGATGAGGGCATGAGGTTCCATATGTATATGATTTGTGATTTGGGACTCATATCTTGTGTTTTAAAAGAGTGGTGTATCAGGGTGATTTTTTTTGTAAACTATGTGTTAGAATGGCTTGATTTTTTGAGTGTCATTTATTTATCTTATTTGGTTTCACTGGTTCTTTAACATTGTTCTGATTACCTTACAGTTTATATCAGATGTTTATTTTTTGTTGCAATTTACTTATTCTTGCTTCCATTATTATTTTTATACTAATATACTGCACAAGTTATTTTGACTAGTAGGTGTCTTGACTTGTACCTCGTCACTACTCCACCGAGGATACTCTTGGTACTTATTTGGTACCGGCTGTTGTGTACTCATACTAAAGTTGCACATTTGTGTGGACCCAAATATTGGAGATAACAGACTCAGGCATAGTTAGCTTCTTGACCGTGAGGATTCAAGGTAGAGTTTCTTGGCCGTCGCAGTCCCTTGGAGTCCTTTCCTTAAATTATTACTGTCAAGTCTCTATCCAAATAGTATTGTATTTTGAGTTATGTTATGTACTTAGTAGAGTTCGTGACTTTGTAATACTTAGTCTTGGGGATTTGTAGTGATTATCGCCGTTATTACACGTATCACCTTTAAACTTCTCATTTATATAAATTTTTGTTTCATAATATCATGTTTAACTTATTAAGCTATTGTATGTAAATTGCTTACCTAGTCTTAGAGATTAGGTGTTATCATTACATCCATGGTGGGATTTTAGGTCCGGACAGTCGTAGAGAGACTAAGTTGTCTGCAAAAGCGGAAATCACTGGCAGAATGTAATATGTGACTTTTGTGTAGATTTTCATCACTACTTTGTGTGTAAGAAATTTTCACCTGGATTTGAATTTGTTTCCTAAATTACCATGGATTTACACACTTAAATAATGAGTTTTTAGAGGAAAATTAGGAATTTTTATCTACAACTCAAGAAAATGAACATCGGAGATTTGAAGGTTGATTTGGAATTTGTTTTGAAATCTAATCACATATTTAGATTCGTGGATCTATTCCTTAACTCAGGTTTTGATAGTGTGGTCCTGTGTTGACTTTTGGAGATTTGATCAAACATTCAATCTTTATTGTTTTGAATTTATTTATATGGCTTTGTTAGACGTTATTGGGTTGTATTTTACCAGATTCGAACCGTTTGGAGTTGGATTATTGATGATTTGACCATTTTAGTGATTTCTAGCTACCTGGTGGAGGTAAGTCTCTTGGTTAACACTGTTAAGAGGGAAACCTCTAGGATTTGAATTTATTTCTATGTGCTTAAATTATTAGGGCTAGTGTATATGTAGGGTGACGATTGTGGTATACTCATACTATGCTTCTTCACATTTTTTATATGCAGATCCACTAGTGGGCAAAGCCTTTTATTGATCCTAGGTGTTCGCTTAGAGAATTAGGGTCCCTATCCTTTTTATCCTATCTATTTATTATTTTAGACAATGCTGGTTATGCATTCAGACTTGTATTTATTAATTATTTGTTCATGAACTTGTGTCACCTAGTTCTCGAGGATTGTACTTTTTTGGCCATGTTTTGACCGTATTAGATTTTTACTAATCTGAGATTATTCTTGTCTTTATTTATTATATGACTCTGCTAACTAATGAAACCTGGAATATATTGTTGATTGTGAGTTCGCTTGCTTAGCAAGTACGTCTAGGCGCTATCACTCCCTAAAGTGGGATTGTGGGTCATGACAATACTACAATAAAAATTATACTAACTATGCAAACAAATATAAGAAACTAAAGTTTAACAACAAGAAGTTAACATAATTACTAACATATTACTACTAATTACCTAAAGGAATTTCCTCACTTTACACTTAAAAGAGTGTAGTGTCCCTAATACACAAATAAAAAAAAAATAACGAGTGTGGACAAGAAACTCCCTGAAAGGCCAATGGACTAAGCAATAGTGGCTCAAGGGGTACTCGGCCTTCTCCCAGTCATGGTCCTGCTTGGGCACCCCATACTTAGTTCTCACCTTCTAGCTCGTTTCTGCACATCTTATGGCCTTATTTCTCATGCTCATAATCCTCAAAAATAAAAACAAACACTATAAAAATAATATAAAAATACAAAAGTAAATGAAAGTACTAAATTTGAGTTGCCTCTTAACAAGAACCTAATTTATAGTTGTGACACGGCATGGACCACTTTCTCAAGATGGGCCTTTTCGCTTCTTCCTCCTTCAAAGTAGTTTTTCCTTCATCCTTGCTCTAGGAGGATCTCCTCCTTCCTCTCTGATCCTTTTCTCTTTCACCTTTACATATGCATTGAACAACACCACCTCTTCTAACTCAACTTTCTTTTCAAGACCACAAAAATTCACATTAAAACCTTTTTCTATCAACTTTGATTCTACCAAAACAATCATGCACAAGTTCTTGTAACGCTTGGAAAGTTTAAGAGACTTGTACACACTAAAAGTGACTTAGTCATCATGCACTCTTTTTTGGATCTAACCTTCATTCCGTCACATCAATAATTACTCTGTCGGTAGCCAATAATGATCTCCCCAAAATAATAGGCACTTCCTCATCTACCTTATAGTCCAAAATAATAAAGTGAGAAAAAAAAAAAAAAAAAAA
>ML372594.1:0-14150 GCA_005239525.1 Nicotiana knightiana | reverse complement strand
AAAAATCTTTTTGGTGTTTTTAAATCGGACTTTATTCCTCAAGAAAATTTTCCAACAGATCCATCGTTGGAAAAAATCCATATTTTTTTTCTTTTCTTTCAGAAAATAGTAGAAAGTAGTTTCCCCACCCCACAATTATGTTATGCATCGTCCCATGCATGATTACCAAGAAAAACATTATAACAAGGGTGAGAAATACTCCCTGAGACCCTCTTGGGCATAGCCCGGACATGATTCTCAATTTTCAGAGTCGGGATGACCCCACACTTAAGCTCAAACATGCCCCTCAGCTTCCTCTTTTGGGTACTCAGACTTCCCCTACTCTGCAAAATAAAAACAACACAAAACTGATACTAAAAAAAAATATAAAAATTAATGAAAAGATATACAAGCTGGGTTGCCTCCCAACAAGCGCCTTATTTATAGTCGTGGCACGACTCTGCTGCTTCACCACTTTTCCTTCCACTTTGAGGATATGAATTGCGTCCCCAATTTTGCATCAATTTTTCTGTCACGTTCATGGGGTGGTGGTATAAAAATAAAGGAACCAAACCGTAGGTATCGCATCTTGCACTTCTTGGCCCTTAGGTGAGGGATGTCATTTTGTCTTCTTGGCATCACAAATTTCAGAATATAAATACTTTGTTGCTCTTCCATTGACTCCTCTATATGCTCGACTGGATCAATTTCCATGTCACCAACCAAACACAATGTTGAAAAGTGTTTAGAATGAGGTCCAATACGCTCCAATTCTAAAACTGCTTTATTTTTGACATCCTCTCTTTTATGCTCTTCATCATCCTTGACATCATTAATCATTTGGTCGAATATTTGGATTTCCTCTTTCAGTTCCACAAGCTGGCCAGTATCCACAACTATTGATGGTAAGGTATCAGACACCTCAACCTTTCTATTAAGTTGAGCCTGCAGGTCATTGATATTTGAGCCAAATTGATCTATCTCTTGCCTGAGCTCAGTTCTTCCTTCAATCAGCTGCTCTGTCATAATTGAAAGACCATCACGAAGAAACTCATGAAAATTTATTATTGTAGCTTGTTCCTCTAGCCAAGATTGGCTCATTATATCAGCTTCTTCAGAATTATCTTCTGGTGGGAACTCGCTATCTTCGTCGGTTTGGGGTACAGCTTGTAAATTGGCCTTTAACTCATCCACTGTAGCCTGGAGTCTTTTTATAGCTAGGTCATCAAGAGCATGTTGCTCGGCTATCATATTCTGTTGCTCCGCTAATTGTTTCATCAAGTCCATAATAGGAGCCATACTTTCCATATCCTCCACTTCCTTGCTTCTATCAAATTCATTAACATTGTTAGGAACATTACAATAAAAGCTCTGAGAAGGATAATAAGAATTAGGACAACCATCCCAATGGCCATCTTGACAACCACATTCATTACAAAAATTCCACACATTAGTTTGAGATGGACAATATTGGTACATGTGTGGTCCTCCACAATACGGACAAGGATCATCATAATAAGAGTACTCATTATTCGACCAATTATCATTCCAAGATGCCATGTCAAGAAAGATGATCAAGTAAAAAAAATATATAAAAAAAAAATAAATAATAAAGAGTCAATCTAGTAGGATAGTTAATTTCTAAGTCCCCGGCAACGGCGCCAAAAACTTGTTGGTTGATTTCCCAATGCACACGCAAGTGTACGTGGTCGACAAGTAATATAGGAATTGAAGTCCAGATATCGTACCCACAGGGACTTGTGATTAACTATCCACTAAACTAAACTCAAACAAATATTTAACTAGAATTAATCTAAAATAGTAAATCAAAAGATTAAATAGACAACTAACTTAAAGATGAATTCAAGGTAAATTGATATTCTAGAGTTATGGGTTGTTAAACAATCACGTTGAGTTTTCGACCTAAATCTTCTAATCAGGTTTATTGATTGACGAGGTTAATATTGCTCGTAGCCTTCTCCCGAAGTACAACTCGCCTATTCAAGCTAACCTAATGCCTATATTCCTATGGAATCAGGATTAACAAGAACGCATTAATAATTCCCGTATAATAACCAAGCAAGGCGATTAGGTATATTCCTATCCTAACCGCAAATCCGCTCCCCTGAAGGGTTAAGATCTTGCTCTACCCAATCTTATATGCAATCTAGAATTCCCTCTCCCGAGTTCAACCCTAGATTCGTAGATAGTAGTCAATTGATGATCAAGCAATTGAATAATTAAGCACAAGATTGAATAAACAAACCAATTAAGATAAACAATAAGAATAATTCAAGCTTCAACTACAACGTTCATGTAACACCCAATACTCTAGAACTAATAAACTATAAAACGAAAAGAAGAGAAGAGAAGAAAAACTAAGTAGAGTCCTCTGTCAGAAGTCTGCATAAGCTGCCTAAGCTCCATCCGCTCCCTTAATGTGATGTTTTTTGGGTCTATTTATATGTTTAGAATTAACCCTAAACGTCTCAAAGACTTCTATTCTAACTTGGAAACACTTAAAACCCGTCAAAACTCGGACCTCACCGAAATAGGCACCCAGGCGTTATGGGTCTAACGCCTGGGTAACGCCAGGACCCCCCAGGCGTTATGGGTCTAACGCCTGGGTAACGCCAGGACCCCCCAGGCGTTATGGGTCTAACGCCTGGGTAACGCCAGGACCCCCCAGGCGTTATGGGTCTAACGCCTGGGTAACGCCAGGACCCCCCAGGCGTTATGGGTCTAACGCCTGGGTAACGCCAGGACCCCCCAGGCGTTATGGGTCTAACGCCTGGGTAACGCCAGGCTACCCCAGGCTGTTTGGCTCTGACGCCCGGCTATCATCCGGGCGTCCCCTCTCGCGTATTCTTTGACGTATTTGCATGCGTTTAGCCCCTTTTCCATTTCCAATTCACCTACACATAAAACAAACCCTATTAGGCACATACGACGTGTATTTTATCATTAAAGCTCATAAAATGCAAGGTATATAATGCTTAAAATCATGAATTCTAGCCACTCATCAAGCACAAAATTGAATAAAAGAAATCAATATGATTAAATCAAGTAATATCTTCAACCAACAAACATCAATACTCAAGAACAACCCATAATCATAGAACGAGAGGGGCTTTATCCACTCATGATCGTATGAACAATCAAAATATTGCTTTGAATCATAAAAGCTACAAATACGAGAAGGATGTAATAAGAAATGATTGCTCACTCCCTTTGTGCTCTCTGGCCATTATTCACTTTAAAATATTTCCCCCACCCTCATCTTAGACACATTTAGGTGGTAGTTAAATCTTAGGGCCGAAGTCTCCAAGTCCTAAATTCAAACGGAAATTATGTTCTCTCGGACAGGGTACCATGCCTTTTCCATCACGAGGCCAGATGTGAGGCGAGGCCCTGAACCTCGTGAGGACAGGACAAATACGAGTTCTATCTCGCCTTGACCCAAGTGGGGTGAGGTCTGGGGAGAGGTCCCTCCTTGTGATGCGTCAGTTTCTCCTTTCGTGCTCTTTTCATGTATATTCAACATCCTTTTGTACAACCTTCATTTCTCTTCAAGTTCCGAAGGTCCTAGACATAAAAACAACAGAATTAAGCTCGAACGCCACACAATTTATCATTAAACATCAAAATTTAAGGTAGGTAATGCACTATAAATATAGTAGGGAATACACCACTCATGTCCTGATTCGCTCAAATCAAATTTAACAACAATACTTATCATGAACCGACTTGTTGTCTTGAGCATTTGCATTCAATTCGGTGATTTGAGATCATGAGTAACTTTATATGGTGTATTATGTCCTACAGTTGTCGTCGGTATTTGATTTTAAGTGTCTGATGATTGATTTGGAAGAGTGATTCTCAACTAGGGTGCTTTAAGTTGGAAGAGCTGACCAAGTTTTACTTTTGTGTATTTGACCTCCTATTGGAGTCTTTATAGCTCAATTAGGTCTGGATGGTTATTTTGTACTTGGGCGTAATTCCGGATATGCATTTGGATTAGTAGATGGTTTTGGCTCTAATTGGTGAAAGTTGGCAATTTAAAAGTTTGGAAAGTTCATATGTTTTATCGGGAGTTGACTTCAATGTTATAGGGTTCAGATTGTTGTTCTGGGAGTTCGAATATATTCATTTTGTCATTTGGGACTTATATGCAAAGTTTGGTTGGATTATATATTGGTTAGATTTTAATCATAAGCTTGGTACAAATTTTTAAGTTTATGGACATAAGATATTGATCTTGATCGATGATTCATGATTTTGATGTTATTTTATGTAATTTGAAGCCTCAATTAGGTATGTGATGTGTTTTGGGAATTGTTGGCATAATTAGATGGGGTCCCGAGGGCCCGTTTGTTTCGTATTGATTTTGGATAATTTATGAGTGTTTTGGCAGGTCTGCTTTTTTTGTTGCACATTTGCGGCTATTTTTGCACACGTGTGGTGGTCGTAGAAGCGGTTGTCTTGTCCCACATGCGAAGAAGGATACATATTAGGATGTCCGCAGATGCAATGTGATGGGCGCATTTTCATGATCATAGAAGTTGTCACCTAGGAGCAGAAGCAAGAAAGCATGATGGAGGGGTTTAGCGCAGAAACGAGATTCGCCTCACACCTGCGGCAGCATAGAAATAGAAGGATGTCCGCAGGTGCGAGAGGTCGGGATGTTTAGTGGTATCTGCAAAAACAGGGTTCTTGTGGCATAAGCGGGTGTTGGACATCATATGCGTAAGTGATGGGCAGAAGTTTTATATATCGAGGGTTTTGGTTCATTTTACCGTATCTTGAGATTGGGAGATTGTAATAGGGAGATTATTTATGGAATTTTCACCACTTGGATTGATGTAAGTGTTCTCGACTCTGTTTTTGATAATTATATGTCTTTCCATCTTGAATTTTGGTATTTGTTTGATTAATCTAAAAGAGAAATTGGGGGTTTTTCGCCAAAAAACTTTTTTAAAGTGAATAATTTTGAACCGCGACCTGGAGTCAGAATTAGTTGAAACTAGTGTGCCTGGACTCTTATACAAATGGACTATTGGAATTTGTGAGCTTTTTAGGGTTTCGGTGTGTTGTCCCGGGTTGGTTTTTTGTTGGCTTTGAGTATTTGATTAATTATTTGAAATTAATCATTCGGTTTGATTCATATGGCATTGTTTGATGTTCTTGAGTTGTTTTTTGGCTAGATTCGAGCCGTTAAGAGGTCGATTCGCGATGGAGCTTCTAGAGTATTGATTTGACTTTCTTGAGGTAAGTATATTATCTACACTTGGTGAGGCACTTTGTTCTTAAGTTATTTGTGATAGTTACGTGCTATGTGTGGTGCACATGTGTGGAGTTGATCCTTGTGCATTCACCGGGGTATTATTCATGCCAGGGGTAGTATTTAGGCTATGATATGCCTTGGATTGATTTCTGAGCTTCATGTTGTGATAGTTCTTATATTTGTATCCCTGTTGGAAGATATTTGAGCAACGTTCAGCTTACATAGAGGTTAATCTCCTGAGTGAACCTAATAACTACTACTTTCTTGATGTATTTGCTGATTTGAGTTACGATACATTTTGCACCTGCATACACCTTAGCATGTCACTTATACTAGTCCAGGAGTATGAAATTTGACGTTCATTGATCATGTACATGTACTAATATGTTACACCCCGTAGTATTACGTCAATGTTTTGCTCTGCAGTAATATATTACGATGATGTTACGTCCCGCAATATTATATTACGATTATGTTACGCCTTGCAGTATTACATTACCATGATGTTACGCTTCACATTATTAAATTACGATGATATTGCACCCAATAGTGTTGTACATTGAATTTGGCATAAGGTAATTAACATCAGTCCAAGTAAAAGATTATTTAGAGATTATAAAAATTAGGCCATTTCACAAGTGATGAATAAATTCGTGAAGGTGAAACGGAAGCAAATCAAAGAAATGAATTTCAATCCATGTTTGGCATGTAGTGGTAAAATACGGATCGAGCGTTAATACCCGATATTTACGGACTAGTACCATACAAGGTACCATGTGACCATGCTAGTGGGATATATAAAGCATATTAAAAATAAGTAGAATTTTAAGTAATTTGAGATAATTTTTAATTATGTAGGTAATTGATTAATTACCGGATAACGGGACATTCCTCAATTAACTAATAAGTGGATAAAAATTAATAAATGTCACCCTCCAAAATAACGTGGCAGCCACACCACTTCCAAACCATGACTCTCAGTATTTTTTGCATTAGGTGACATGATGTCACATTTCACTCATTTTTAAAAGATCTTTTATATTCACAAAAGACTTACCCATTAAGAATCATAATCAATCTTATGTAAAATATCCATTCAACCAAAACCCAAATGTTAGCCATTTTTACAGAATAGCTTTCAAGCAAAAATTTTAAATCCAGAACGATTAGCAAGTTTCAAAAAACGTTTTTCAACAAACAATTCAACGAGAAATTATTGGAAGCTTAACAACGTGTAAATTTGTGGTTCTAAAGGGGTACGATACAACCTTTTCCAAGATGATTATGCGGATTTTTCCCTACTCCAGGTATGTTAAGGTTATCCCTAGTGGAGGACCCTCAGGTCGAGCCTGACGAGGAGTTCCCAGTTCCGGCAGTCCCAGTTGGACCAGCTCAGGTCCAGAGGGGTTCATAGCTACCCCAGTGCTTCAGGACGCCCTTGTCCGTCTAGTCGGACTCATGGAGAGTGTAGCACATGCGGTTCTTCTTCCTACAGCACCACCCGTCTCTCAGGCTGAGGGAGGTGCCCAGACTCCTGTTGCCCGTGTGCCAGAGCAGCTAGCTCCACAGTTTCAGACTCTAGCACCACAGCCAGTCGGAGTAGCTTAGCCGGGTATTGCAGCACCAGTAATAGAGGGAGCACCTATGTCAGTAGATGCTTTGAGGATACTGGACAGGTTCACTAAGTTATTCATTACTACTTTTATTGGTTCACTATTAGAGGACCCCCAGGATTATTTGGACAGCTGCGTTGAGGTTCTTTGGAACATGGGCATAGTGGAGTCCAATGGAGTTGACTTCGCTACTTTTCGGTTATCTGGCGCAGCCAAGAGTTGGTGGAGAGACTATTGCTTAGCAAGACCAGTCGGGTCTGCACCTTTGACTTGGACTCAGTTCTTATAGGTATTTTTAGGGAAGTCCCTTCGCATTACTCAGAGAGAGGATCTTCGGAGGCAATTTGAGCGTCTTCAGCAGGGATCTATGTCAGTCACTCTGTACGAGAACAGGTTTATCACTCTAGCCCGACATGCTCTTATGATACTACCGACTGATTAGGAGAGGGTTCGGAGATTTATTGAGGCATTGGCCCGGCCTATCAGACTTCAGATGGCTAGAGAGTCAGGTACAGATATATCATTCCAAGATAAGGCCAATGTGGCCACGAGGATTGAGATGATTATGTCACAGGGTGGTGGTCAGGGGGCTGACAAGAGGCCCCGTCATTTCGGTCGTTTCAGTGGAGCCTCATCTGGGGACAGGGATTCTTTAGGCAGAGGTCATCCTCCCATACCTTTTCAGTCAGCTCTCCAGGTTTCCCACGGTACTTCAGGTGGTCGTGGTTCTCACACGCATTATTCTAATCAGTAGCCTTATAGTGCGCCACCAGCTACCTTCAGTGCACCGCTGTTTCAGAGTATCTGAGGTAGTCATTCAGGTCCACAGGGCTAGTTCCAGAGTTAGAAGTCACATCAACAGAAGCCTTATTATACTTGCGGTGGTTTGGGGCACATTTCCAGGTTTTGCCCCCGAGTTCTGGTGCGTCCTAGTATCAGGGTACACGTGCCATGGTACAGGCACCAGGTGTTCCACATGTTGCCCAGCCACCTAGAGGTGGGAGTAGAGGTGCTAGAGGTGGAGGCCAGCCACCAGTTGGCCGTCCTAGAGATATGGTTTAGGGTGGTGGGGCCCAGCCCCGATGTTATGCTCTTCCAACTAGGCCAGTGGCTGAGTCTTCAGATGCAGTCATTACAGGTACTATTCGGGTTTGTGACAGAGATGCTTCAGTGCTATTTCATCCAGGGTCTACGTATTCGTATGTGTCCTATTATTTTTCACCTTACTTCCATGCCTAGTGATCCACTGAGTGTTCCTGTTTATGTATCTACACCAGTGGGTGGTTCTATCGTATTCGATCGAGTCCATCGTTCTTGTGTGGTGGTGATTGGGGGTCTTGAGACCCGTGTTGATTTATTGCTTTGAGGTATGGCCGATTTTGATGTTATATTGGGGATGGATTGGTTATCCCCATATCATGCTATCTTGGATTTCCATGCCAAGACTGTGACATTAGCCTTACCGGATTTTCCCCGTTTGGAGTGGAGAGGGACTCCTGGTCACTCTACCCGCATTGTCATTTCGTACGTGAAAGCTCGGCGTATGGTCGAGAAGGGGTGTTTGGCTTATTTGGCTTATGTGCGCGATTCCAGTGTTAAGGTTCCCTCTATTGATTCGGTGCCCGTGGTTCCTGAGTTTCCTAAGGTCTTCCCTTCAGACCTGTCAGGGATGCTACCCAATAGGGATATTTTATTTCTGCATTGATCTGGCTCCGGGCACCCATCCCATTTCCATTCTGCCGTATCGCATGGCCCCGCCAGAGTTGAAGGAGTTGAAGGAATAGTTGCAGGATTTTCTTGGGAAGGGTTTCATTATGCCCAGCGTCTCTCCTTGGGGTGCTCCGGTATTGTTTGTGAAGAAAAAGGATGGTTCGATAAGGATGTGCATTTATTACCGGCAATTGAACAAGGTTACAATCAAGAATAAGTATCCACTGTCGAGGATTGATTATTTGTTCGATCAACTTCAGGGTGCCAAGGTATTTTCAAATATAGACTTGAGATCTGGCTACCATCAATTGAGGATTAAGGCATCAGATGTCCCTAAGACAACTTTCCGCACTCGGTACGGGCATTACGAGTTTTTAGTCATGTCGTTTGGGTTGACAAATGCCCCAGCAACGTTTATGGATTTGACTAACCGATTGTTTAGGCCTTATTTGGACTCGTTCGTGATATTCTTCATTGATGATATATTGATATACTCCCAGCAGTCAGGAGGATCACGAGCAACATCTTAGAGTGGTTCTTTAAACTCTGAAGGATAGCCAGCTATATGCAAAGTTTTCGAAGTGTGAGTTCTGGTTCAGTTCAGTTGCATTCCTAGGTCATGTCGTATCAGCAGAGGGCATTCAGGTTGACTCGAAAAAGATTGAGGCAGTCAAGAACTGGCCTAGACCTGCATCAGCTACAGAGATTCGGAGTTTCTTGGGATTGGCAGGCTATTATCGTCAGTTTGTGGAGGGGTTCTCATCTATTGCAGCCCCAATGACCAGGTTGACGCAGAAGGGTGCCCAGTTCAGATGGTCGGGCGAGTGTTAGGTGAGCTTTTAGACGCTCAAGATAGCTCTAACTACCGCACCAGTATTGGTTTTTCCCACAGGTTCAGGGCCGTACACAATCTATTACGATGCTTCCCGTATTGGGCTTGGTGCAGTGTTGATGCAGGATGGCAAGGTCATTGCTTATGCTTTGAGGCAGTTCAAGATTCATGAGAAGAATTATCCAGTGCATTATTTGTATTTGGCAGCCATTGTCCACGCATTGAAGATTTGGAGGCACTATCCGTATGGCTTGGCGTGTGAGGTGTTCATGGATCATAAGAGTCTTTAGTACTTGTTCAAGCAAAAGGAGTTGAATTTGAGGTAGAGGAGGTGGTTGGAGTTGTTGAAGGATTATGATATTACCATCTTATATCACCCGGTTTGAGTAGGAAGTCAGCTAGTATGGGCCGTCTTGCTTTTATTCTGGTCAGTCAGAGGCTGCTTGCTTTGAATGTTCAGGTTTTGGCCAATCGATTTGTGAGGTTGGATATTTCTGAGCCTAGTCGAGTGTTGTCTTGTACGGTCAATGTTCATTATTATTGGAGTGTATCCGTGATCGGCAATTTGATGATCCCCATTTGTGTGTCCTTAGAGACACGGTGCAGCGCGGAGGTGCCAAGCAGGTGACTTTATGTGATGATGGTGTTTTGAGATTGCGGGGGCAAGGTGTGTTCCCAATGTTGATGGGATTCAAGAGTTGATTTTAGAGGAGGCCCATAGTTCCCAGTACTCTTCACTCGGGCGCCGCGAAGATCTATCAGGATTTGCGACATCATTATTGGTGGCGTAGAATCAAGAAGGATATTGTGGCATATGTGGCGCGGTGTTTGAATTATACATAGGTTAGGTATGAGCATCAGAGGGCTGGTGGTTTATTTTAGAGGATTGAGCTTCCCGAGTGGAAGTGGGAGAGGATCACTATGGACATCGTTACTGGACTTCCGTTGACACATAAGAAGTTTGATGCCGTGTGGGTCATATATGATAGGCTGACCAAGTGAGCGCATTTCATTCATGTGGCCGTTTCCTATTCATCCGAGAGGTTAGCTGAGATCTATGTTCGGGAGATTTTCCGCCTTCATGGTGTGCCAGTATCTATCATTTTGGACCGGGGCGCGTAGTTTACCTCGTGTTTCTGGAGAACAGTTCAGCGAGAGTTAGGCACCCATGTGGAGTTGAGCACAACATTTCATCCTCAGACAAGATGGACAGTCCGGGCAAACTATTCAGATATTGGAGGATATGCTCCGAGCTTGTGTTATTGACTTTGGAGGATCATGGGATCAGTTCTTCCTTTTAGCAGAGTATTCCTACAACAACAACTACCGGTTGTGTATCCAGGTTGCTCCTTATGAGGCTTTATATGGTAGGTGGTGTCGATCTCCGGTGGGATGGTTTGAGCCGGGAGAGACTCGGTTGTTGGGTACAGATTTGGTGTAGGAGGCCTTCTACAAGGTCAGAATCATTCAGGATAGGCTTTGTACAGCTCAGTCCAGGCAAAAGAGTTATGCACATCGCAATGTTCGAGATGTGGCTTTTAGGGTTGGTGAGCGATTATTGCTCCGAGTGTCGCCTATGAAGGGCGTGATGAGATTTGGGAAGATGGGAAAGCTTAGACCTAGGTGTATTGGTCCGTATAAGATTCTTGATCGAGTGGGAGAGGTGGCTTATAGAATTGCATTGCCGCCTAGCTTATCACCCGTACATCCAGTTTTTCATGTGTCATGCTTCGGAGGTATCATAGCGATCCGGCCCACGTGTTAGATTTCAGCACTGTCGAGTTGGACAAGGACTTATCTTATGAGGAGGAGCCAGTAGCTATTCTAGACCAGTAGGTTTGTCAGTTGAGATCCAAGAGTTTCCCTTATGTTCGTGTTCAGCGGAGAGGTCAGCCTCCTGAGGCATCGACCTGGGAGTCCTAGTCCGATATGCGGAGCCGTTACCCTCATTTGTTTCCCGACTCAAGTACTTCCTTCTTCTATTTGTTTGAGGACAAACAGTTGTTTTAGAGGTGGAGAGTGTAACGACCCAAATGGGTCATCACCTATTTTATTACCCATTCCGTACTTTCGAGGCCTTGAAAACCTCATCTTTAGTTGCCTCGATTTGCGTGCACAGTTCGGGCGCGTAGCCGGGAAACTTAAATATGAAATTCTTTGAAAAATGCTCATATTTTGATATTAAAATGAATAAATTTGACTCCGTTCAATATTATGGATAAACTGACTCGGAACCGTGGTTTGATGGTCTCGGAGGGTCCATAGGAAAATATGGGACTTGGGCGTATGCCCGGAATCGAATTCCATGGTCTCAAGCCCGAGGAACGAATTTTTTAGTGAAACTTTTTTTCTGAAATTTATAAAGAAAAGTGAAATCGAAATTGGCTAGAATGTGTTGGTATCCAGCCCGTATTTTGGTTTCGGTGCCCGGTACAGGTTTTATATGTGGTTTAAGATATTTCTGTTAAGGATGATTGAAATTGGATGTCGTTTGACGTGTTTCCGACTTAAAAATCTAAAATTGAAAGTTTATGAAGTTTGAAGAAAAACTAGTGATTTTGAGGTTTGATTCGTTGTTTTTTATGTTATATTGGTGATTTGATCTCACGGCCAAGTTCGTAGGAGGTTGTTGAGTTAATGCATGTGATTTGTTAGGAGCCCCGAGGGCTCGGGAGTGTTTCGGAGGTGTCTCGGCGTGATTTTGAACTTAGGATGATTGCTGGTTTTTGTCTTTAACAGTTGCAGGTCCATTTGTTCTTCGCGTTCGCGACGCCTCTTCCCTGTTTGTGAAGCTTTAAGCTTTTCCTGCATCGTGTTCGCATCCATTCCCTCGCGATCACGTAGGGTTATTTGACCCTGAGGACTTAGCCCTCTTTACCGCTTCGCGTTCGCATACAATTGACCGTGTCCGCGTAGCTTTGCAGGTCTTCTTCATCGCGTTCTCATGATGTCCCACGCGTTCGCGTAGGTCACCCTTCCACGAACGTGATGGTCTGTCAAGTTTACCCTTCGCGAATGCGACCTCCCTTCCGCGAACGCGAAGAACAATTTTTCCCAGTGGTATCTAAATATTTCCAGAACAGTAGCTTCAGAACTTTTCATAAGTTTTCAGGAAATTCATCTTCTCCATGGTCCTTAGGCATCCATTGAAGCCATCCTTCACCAAAACTTCTTGGGTTAGTAAATTTTAACTCGTTTCCTTCATTTTTCATCTATATCTCATGAATTCCTAAGCCTAAAACATGCAAATTAGAGTAGGAAATTGGGAATTTGGGTAGAATTAGGCCCTTTTCAATTTTCTTGATTTAGACCTCATTTTGGGGTCGAATTTGAAAACAAATTATGTATTCGGGCTCGTGGGTAAATGGGTGACGTGGTTTTGGTCCGAGCCCCGTGTTTGGACCAAGCGGGCCTGGGGTCGAATTTTGTTATTTTGAAGAATGCATGGAAATGGGTAATTAGGCTATGTAATTTAATTATTGAATCCTTATTGATATATTTGAGTTGATTATGCCTATATAATACTATTCCGGAGTTGAATTCTAAAGGAAAGGCGGTGTTAGAGGGTTGATTGCTATATTTTGGACCCGAGGCAAGTGTTTGGTCTAACCTTAGCTTGAGGGAATAGGAGTTGAGTATCATTTGCTATTTGCTAATTTTAAAATACGATGTATAGGCATGGTGACGAGTATCTATAAATTGGTGTCTAGCATGACCACGAGTCCCTATATTATGAATATTTTGACTTTGTTGTAATTTCTATGCCTAATTGATGATTTCTATATGATGTAAAGGGCATGTGAAGGAATATGAGGTAATTACATTCTTTTGGAGCATTGGCTCAAATTGTAAAATGAATGATGAAGGAATATGCGATAATTACATTCTTTTGGAGCATTGGCTCAAATTGAACAACGAATGATTAAGGAATGTGCAATAATTACATTCTTTGGAGCATTGGCTCAAATTGTGAAACGAATAATGAAGAAATATGAGGTAATTACATTCTTTGGAGCATCGTCTCAAATTGTAAAATGAATATTGAAGAAATATGAGGTAATAACATTCTTTGGAGCATTGGCTCAATTTGTAAAACGAATGATGAAGGAATATGAGATAGTTACATTCTTTGCAGCATTCGCTCAAGTAATAGAATAAATCAAGGAAATGGAAGTGAAAGAAAGAGGAAGATTTATTGAAATATACCCTTGCGGGGTCATTGTTGTATAGTTGCCTTGCCAGTATTTCCATTTTTTTTTCTCTCTGTTTATTTCCTTGCCCTTGTTTGTGATTGTTGTTTGAGTGAGGAAGAGTGTTAAAGCATGAAGGGTGATGCCGTTCCATGTTTTATATTATTATGCACGAGGGGACATTCCGTGCCATGTTTTATATTGATTATGCATGAGGGAACATTTTGTGCCACGTTTTATATTATTATGCACGAGGGGTGATGAGNGGGTTTGTTTTATGTGTAGGTGAATTGGAAATGGAAACGGGGCTAAACGGATGCAAATACGTCAAAGAATACGCGAGAGGGGACGCCCGGACGATAGCCGGGCGTCAGAGCCAAACAGCCTGGGGTAGCCTGGCGTTACCCAGGCGTTAGACGCATAACGCCTGGGGGGTCCTGGCGTTACCCAGGCGTTAGAGCTGTAACGCCAGGGGCTGTTTGGCCTTACCCAGGCGTTTGGGCTGAAACGCCAGGGTCCCGGGACGGCCAGAAATCGAGTTT